>NW_023611380.1:0-99210 GCF_013339725.1 Rhipicephalus microplus | reverse complement strand
TCACGATCATTGTGGTCATGTGGTATTACTTGTTAGGATACTGCGCGCTAGAACCAAAACATTCATTACGTCAATGTGCTCCGAAGGCAGAGTCACAGGTCGTCCGCCACATTAAGCCAATCTGTTGGTTAACACTGGTGTGCATCTGCAATTAAGGATAAATACAGCAGAACTCCTATGTTTGCTGGACAGTAGGTGGAAGTTATTCTGTGATATTGCGCGCTATTGTGTATGTGTCAAGAGAGGGGAGTGGGCGGGTAAAAAGTAATCACAATGGGGTACTCGAACAGAGATTTCTTAAATTATTGCATCATTTTTCAACTCGTCTGAAAAAAAAATGCCGTTCGGAACAGGTGCAGAGCAACTTAAAAGTGGACGTGTTACTTAGTTTTGGCATTGAGACAAAATGATGCCAATATTCACATTTTTGAAGGCAAAGTAAGACAAGTCTCGCTTACTTCTTACGTTTAATTTTAAATGAGGGGGAAAATGAACGGGAAATCAAGCCAAGATTTAAGTCTTATGCATATAATTTCAGACCTACTCTTCTAATTTCCGTGTTCAGTAATCATAAGCTGTGATTCATCCCTTGAGTCACTCATCAAGGCAATGTCATCAGTGAATCGCAGGTTACTAAGGTACTCTCCATCAACTCTTATCGTAACTTTTTTCTAATCTAGGGCCCCGGAAAGCTCCTGTAAACTTGTGGTGAATGGCATTGGATAGATTGTGCCTTCCTGCCTTGCATTCTTATCTATTAAAATTCTGCGTTTTAATTATTGACGACTATAGTGGCCGTGGATCCACTGTAGATTTCTTTCAGTATCTTTTTGTAGGGTTAGTCGATGCCCTGATTCTGAATTGCTTGAGTCACTGCTGATGTCTCGACTTAGTAAAATGGCTTTTCGTAATCTATAAAAGCTATGTAAGGGGTGGTTGTATTCAGTGCATTTCTCTATTACCTGATTTATAGTATGAATATTGTCTATTGTGGAGTACCCAGTACGAAATTTTGCTTGGACTTTTGGTTTGTTCAACTCTAATGTCGCCCTAGTTTCATCGGCTATAATTTTGTAAATAGTTAATAGCGAACAATTAGTATGCTAATAGACTTATAATTTTTCAAATCCATGACGTCTCCCTTATTATAGATTATAGATTGAGCACCACCGCACATGGTACATGCTCACTACAGTATTCCCTGCCACAGCGTACTGCCGTTCACACACGAAGATAAAGGTATGCCTCGGCGCGCTCTGTACTACGGTGTTACGAAAGAGCAAGCAACATATGCTCTCAATCTTTGTTTCTGGAACCATTATTGACAATGAAGGCTCAGAAGTTGGCATCGCACACCATTGCGTATGCGATGCCATAGTTCCCGCAGCAACAATAAAATCAGCAGGCTGCCCGACAATGCTGCCTGTGCGCACAGCCATCACACACGATGAGGTTGAAAAGAACGCTCCTCGAGAGTCTGCGCATGTGCGAGGTGCTGCCGGCACGCGACTCAAGCACTGGCCACATCACGACGCCATGTGCTCCGAGATTTACTCTAAATGTTGAGCAGACTGTACGTCACTCAAGCTTTTACCATTTTTGATTCACGTAAGCAAAACGCACCAGGCGAATGCCGTTTCAATCCACTACGAGCCGATAACCACACTTTTTGCTCTCGTCCTGAGACGTCGCGCCATTTGTGTTTACTCTTTTGTTGTCAAGTGCGGTGGTCTTGGTGGACTTGCTTGCGCTTAGAAGCTTTGACTACTTTTTGACTAGCCGTGCAATCGACTTGGCATGCCGTTCTCCGCCCGATGTCCCTTTCAAGAAGTGTGCTATCGTGACGGCTGAAGAAATCAGTGGCTGCAGTAACCCTCGAGGTGAGTGAGTAGACCATACGTTCTCTTTTAGGCGTGAGCAAAAGTTCCCATGGCCCGCGTCATGGTCATCCCTTTGAATCGAGGCAGCGTGCTGCCGATTTCGTCACAGAAGACGCGATCGCATTGTGGTGGTCAATGCTAAACTCACACAGTTGAACGCGAGCGATGTTGCTCGGTAGCTACACATCGCGTGGCACGAACTTCCACGCGCCACATGGGTTGGTGCAAAGTGCCATATTTTGGCGAAATGTTTAAAATTAGCAATTGCAAATTTCCAGTGGCCGTGTCATTCCATTGGCTGTGTTTTCTATTTTTCTGTGAGACGCACAAATCTACCCTCATTCGCTACAATTCCGCTAACCGCTATAACGAAGCAAAATGAACGCTGACGTGCACAGCGACACCTTGAATTTACGTCCGTGATGAGGTACAGTACGTAATTGTTATATATATTGTCACGAACAAAACAGAGACCTGCAGCCTGGTGTTCACTTAAACCAGAGCAACGAAGATGTTCTCTTCTTCTTCGCGCCCAAAAACGCGTATGAGCCACAGTGTCTCGTTCATCAATGGTGGCATTACCCCCTCTCCCAAGAAGCATCGTCTCGATGCTGTACATGAAGGCAAAAAAAGAAAAAAAAATTAGATGAAAATTAGCATGCGAGCAAAATGAATGGCGTAAGGCGAAATAACGTAGTTGGTTGTGGGGACAAATTTGAATGAGAAATAAGAAAAATAGGAAAAATGTAAGGAAGAGACAAAACAAAAAGAAAGACGCGAAGTTAGCAATAAAGTCAGTCACTCACTGGCGATTCACAGCGCGAAAAGTATGGTTTGAGACGTGAAACGTTAATGACTTCAGTTTGCGGGGTGAAACGGGAACGTCTCGAATAGCCTTGTGGGAGAACCTCGTAAGTGACGTCGCTGAGACGTCGCACAACCTTGTAAGGGCCGAAGTAGCGGCGAAGAAGCTTTTCTGAACGTCCACGCTGTCAGATAGGGGTCCACACCCAGACTTCATCACCTGGCTTAAAAATACCTTCACGGTGGCGAAGATTGTAGCGGCACGCGTCTGCGGTTTGGTGACGTTGAATACGGTGACGAGCAAGTTGACGGGCCTCTTCTGCGCATTGCACGAATTTGGCGGCATCCGTGTGGTATATTCCTAAGTTGTCGGGCAGGAGCATGGCGTCGAGCATCGTCGTGACGTCGCGACCGTGTACTAAGCGAAAAGGTGTGAAACCGGTACTTTCTTGAACAGCAGTATTATACGCAAAAGTTACGTAGGGAAGTATGGCGTCCCAGTTCTTGTGGTCGATGTCCACATACATTGACAGCATGCCTGCAATTGTCTTATTGAGTTGTTCAATCAGCCCATTTGCTTGCGGGTGGTAAGCAGTTGTTTTACGATGTTCCGTGCCACTTAATCGCAAGATTTCCTGCAGCACCTCTGCGGTGAAAGCTGTCCCACGATCAGTTATGACGACAGCTGGAGCACCGTGACGTAAGACGATGCTGTTAACAAAAAATTGGGCGACATCTGCTGCGGTGGCTTTTGGAAGTGCCTTGGTTTCACAGTAGCGTGTTAAGTAGTCTGTAGCGACGACAATCCACCGGTTTCCAGACGAAGACGTGGGGAATGACCCCAGCAAGTCCATGCCAATCTGTTGAAAGGGTGCCTTTGGTGGGCTAATTGGGTGCAGTAGTCCCGCTGGTCGTAAAGGTGCAATCTTACGTCGCTGACAGTCGCGACATGTGCGAACGTAGTGCTTCACAGTCTTCGCGAGACGTGGCCAGTAGTAGGAGCGTTGAATCCGTTGCAGCGTGCTCGTATAGCCGAGGTGTCCGGATGATGGCTCATCATGACACGCACGTAAAATGTCACCACGAAGCGTAGTTGGCACAACAAGCAGATACATAGCTTGTGTAGAATGAAAGTTCTGTTTATAAAGCACTCTATCACGGAAACAAAAGGAAGATAGTGAGCGTGCAAAGCTTCGAGGAAGGTGGGAATTGCGTCCTTCCAGGTAGTCAATGAGCGGGATGAGCTCCGAGTCGTGACGCTGTTGCTCAGCTAAGCTGGTTGCTGATACGGCAGAAAGAAAAGTGTCGTCGTCTTCAAGGCCAGTGTTGGCATTTTCGACCGGTGCACGTGAGAGACAGTCGGCGTCGGTGTGTTTCCGCCCAGATTTGTGGACGATGGTGACATCGAAATCTTGTAGCCAAGGCTACATCGTGCTAGACGACCTGACGGATCTTTGAGATTCGCGAGCCAACAAAGGGAATGGTGGTCGCTAACTACCCTGAATGGGCGGCCATACAAGTATGGGCGGAACTTTCTTATGGCCCAGACAACAGCGAGGCATTCCTTGTCGGTTTCAGAATAGTTTTTTCTCCGCTGGGGATAACGTTCTGCTCGCATAGGCGATCACGTGCTCTACGCCATTCTGCCACTGAACTAATACCGCTCCTAGTTCAACGTTGCTGGCGTCAGTGTGTAATTCCGTGTCAGCGCTTTCGTCAAATGACCTAGTACAGGCGGAGCCTGGAGGAGGTTTCGGAGGGTGTCGAACGCATGGCACTGATCGGGACCCCAACAAACAAGATACCGTCTTTTGTAAGCTTGTTGAGGGGTTCAGCAATCTTCGAGAAGTTTTTGACAAAGCGCCTGTAATACGCAGAGAGCCCCAAAAATTGGCGTAGGTCGCGCTTATTTGTGGGCACGGGATAGGCGGCAACGGCGCGGGTTTTCTCGGGATCTTGGCGGATGCCGGCATGGCTCACAACGTGACCAAGGAACGTCAGTTCTTTATATCCAAAATGACATTTGTCGGGTTTGAGAGACAACCCCGCTGTTCTAATTGCCTGAATAACTGCATGAAGGCGTTGGACGTGTTGTTCAAACGTGTCTGCAAAGACCACGACGTCATCAAGGTAAACAAGACATGATTGCCATTTGAGCCCCGTGAGAACCGTATCCATCTTCTTTGAAAAGTAGCTGGCGCTGAGCATAGACCGAAAGGCAACACTTTAAACTCGTTCAGACCGTCGGGAGTAATAAACGCCGTCTTTTCGTGGTCGCGCTCGTCCACTGCGATTGGCCAGTAGCCGCTACGCAAATCCATGGAGGAAAAATATTTAGCGTTGCGATACGGTCCAACGAGTCATCTATCCGGGGTAGAGGATAAACGTCCTTTTGGTGACCTTGTTCAGTTTACGGTAATCAACGCAAAAACGGCAACGTACCGTCCTTCTTCTTCACTAGCACAACTGGCGAAGCCCAGGGACTGGTCGATGGCTGAATGACGTCGTCCTGAAGCATCTGCTGGACTTGGTCACGTATAGCATCTTGCTCTTTTTGCGACACCCTATAGGCATGTTGTCGGATGGGTCTCTCAGGGGGTTCCGTGATGATACGATGTTGAGGCAAGTGGTGTCTGTTTAACCATTGAGGTAGTGGCAAAGCAGTCTTGAAATGAGCCGAGTATACGCAAAAGGCTTTCTCGTTGAGCCGAAGGTAGTCTCTTGTTTACGTCGAGAGTGCTCATGAAGGCCTCGTCAGGGTGGCCATTCGATGAAAATGAAGCTAACGTAGACGAACCATCGACATCGGCAAGTTCTTCACAATATGCAATGGAAGTGTGTCTCGTTAGGTGGCGATATTCGTCGCTGAAGTTCGTGACCAGCAGGTGAGCATGCCTATGCTAGGCTGAATGATTCCTCGGGCAACACAGATTTGTCGTGAAATAAGGAGAGACCAATTGGCCTCTGCAATTACCGCGTCAGACAAGTCCTGTCCCAATTCTACTTTGACAAAGAGGCTGCTTCGAGGTGGGAGAGTCAGAGAATCGTCGGTAACACGGAGCGCTTTTTTTCCGGAATGCGTACTGTCAGTTGCAGCGCAAAAAGGATCCTCTAACGACACAAGTAATTCACGGAGGTCGATGACGGCGCCGTATTCACGAAGGAAGTCCATTCCTAGAATGACTGGCCAAGAGCACACGCGCAATACGAGGAAAGGAGCCCGCAAATGTCGACGTACGTATTCGAATGCGTGCCGTGCACATACCAGTAGGCGTCACCAGATGGCCACCTGCCGTGCGCCACTGAGGTCCTGCCCTGGCGTGGTAACCTTCCTCAGTTCAGATGCCAGTGTGGCGCTCATTACGGAATAGTCGGCACCGGTGTCGACGAGGGCGTTAACAGCATGATTGTCGACGAAGACGGCAATTTGGGCAGAAACAATATTTTTGCTGTCGGAGAACACTGCAAACCGAAATCGTCCTCGTCCGGTCGTTGCGTCGAAGGAGGGTCTTTTACAGTTCGCCGGGCCGCGACTTCACCCTTAGAAGTCGCCGTTCCTAGTTTCCCCTGCGGATGTGACCGGCTCCTGAAAGGAACGGAAGACGATGAGGGCAAACTGGGTGACGTAGACCGGCGAGGTGATGGTGATCTCGACTGGTGGTGCCGAATAGTCGAAGGATTACGTTGGCCTGTGAGGTAAGCTTCAATTTCGCGGGGGCGCTCACCGTAGCGCGGGCATCGAGCATCAGGGTGGAAGCCGCGGAGACCTAGTTGCCGGTATTGACAGTTCCGGTATACGTGACCCGCTTCGCCACAGTGATAGCAGAGCGGACGATTATCCGAGGTGCGCCACGTGCTTGCCTTGCTACCACTTTGTCTTGAGATAGACGGCGGATAGGTGGGTGGGCTCGAAAACCTTGAGCCGAGAGGTGGGCTCGAAGCAGTGTCGTGGAATGGCTGCATAGCCTGGTACCTTGGCCGCATAGCAGTATCTGTAGCGGGTTGTGCAGGGGATCGCAATGCCGCTGCGTATGTCAGGACTGGGGCCTCGGGAATCGGCGGTGCGATTGGGGCCAGGGGTGTGATGGCCTGTCGGACTTCTTGTCTGAATACATCCGCGAGGGCTGACACAGGTGGATGGGATCGCACTGCCGGAAGCTGTCGCAATTCGTCCCGAACGATAC
Organism: Rhipicephalus microplus; assembly: GCF_013339725.1. Lineage (NCBI taxonomy): Eukaryota > Metazoa > Arthropoda > Arachnida > Ixodida > Ixodidae > Rhipicephalus > Rhipicephalus microplus. The sequence continues at coordinate 92,342 of NW_023611380.1, read as the reverse complement.
TTCGAATGAAGGCCTGTGAGGGTCTGTCTCTCGCTGTCAGAGCCGATAGAGCATGTGGTGGCCGTGATCTGGCGTTCGTATTGTGACGACCGCTGCTGCAGCGTACGTTGCGACTGTCGTCGGTGGATTGCGCACGAGCCCAGCGAAAAGCTGTTCTTTTACTCCGCGCATCAAATGCCGCACCTTCTTTTCCTCAGGCATGGCAGGGTCCGCGCGCTTGAAGAGCCTAAGCATGTCCTCGACAAACATGGATACACGTTCGTTCGGCCGTTGGTTTCTGCAGGATATGGCTTGTTCAGCCCTCTCCTTCCTCTCGGTGTTGCGATAGGCGTCACGGAGCTGTCGACTAAACTCTTGCCAAGTTGCAAAGGAGCCCTCGTGGTTCTCGTACCACGTCTCGGCGCAGCTTGCGTAACTCGGCGTAAACTCGGCGAGTTAGCGGTAAGTAAACTCGGCGCAGCTTGCGAACATCGTCCCATTCGTTGATACTGGCAACCCGATCAAAGTGGTCTAGCCAGTCATCAACATCCTCGAAGATGTCTCCATGGAACGGCTTTGGTGTCTGTGGCACGTGAAAAACATGGGCGAGAAGAGAATCATGGGCATCGCTGGTTTGAACCGCCTGGCTTGTCATCGCAGTTGCCATCTTTCTGGGTGTCGATGCCAAGGGACCAAACTCAGGGGGTAACCCACGCAGGCGGCGGCTGATTCTTGCTCTGGGAGATGTAGCTGTCTCCACGATGACCGACACAGCCGAAGTACACGTACCCAGCACCTCCACCAGTAATGTCATGAACAAAACAAGACCTTCAGCCAGGAGTTCACTTGAACCAGAGCAACGAAGATGTTCTCTTCTTCTTCGTGCCCAAAAACGCGTATGAGCCACAGTGTCTCGTTCATCAATGGTGGCAATATATTATTTCATGTATTGCAAACATATGTTAACAATACTAGGAATGATAATGTTGACTTAAAATTGTAGCGCATTACAAATAGTGTATGGCCGTGGTCACGTCAGTGTAGAGCACAAGAGGAGCCGGTTTTTGCTCTGCGGTGCGAAATCGCGAGGCAGTTTTGGGCTCTGTTGTGATCAGTCTGACAGCTAGGGTGAGCATGCTTCTAATACAGAACTTCAAAGCCTGAAACTACTTCGAGATTTCGCCCCGTGGAGCGAAAACTGGCTCCTTGCGTGCTCTACACAGATGTGGCCCCGGCTGTACACATGAGATTGTTGTGCATAATTGTCTAACTAAATGTACGGACGCCTTGATATCATGTGCGAGTGTCCGTTTCGTGGCATTATCAATTGATTTTGAGCACACAGTAATCTTCAACGTACTGCCCAACGTCATTTGAGTGTTATCGCGAAATCATCGACCAAAAACTACTACACCAACACGTCCTGAAATACTCTTTCTACGAGAGGGTAGTGTTATAGAAGCTTCGCTTACTCTGCTTGCTGTTCCTTAAGCTACGACGACTCCTGCCTGAGGAAGCTGTTTGAAAGAAGCAGTGCGAAGTACCTGCTTAGTTTTAACCCATATTCTGCAGCAATTTCTTAATCACCAGAAAATAAGATCCCATAAAGAATGAACGTAGTCGCAACAAATGTAGGGCTCAAAATAGAAAGAAAGTGTGCAGATTTTGTCGTAGGCGTGATTTTTATAAAACGGAAACGCAACGAGAGAACGAAGAGTCCACATTCTTGGTTTTGACTGATTTGAAACGTGCCGCTAGGTAAGACGACTCCCGCGCGATAACGTTTATGTCCCGCGCCACTGCAGACTCAAGTACATGGACGTGGGCGTTCTTGCTCATCAACCATATGTGTTTGCGATCGCAGTTGCTAGGTTCCAAGTTAGCTTCATCCAGTAAAAGGGGCGTGACACCCACCTGATTTGCGATCATTCTACGGCGGGTTATGCGTATACGCTGATATGTGAGTAATCACATATTCGGATCCCACACGATTCCTACGCGTCACCTTGCCAAATGACCTCAACTTCAGTCTTTCTCTTGCTGAGCCTAAATTTTACTAGTAAGACATGTGTAGCAAATTTTATGGCGTACGGCAGCGTTTGTAGCGACGTAGCCAATGGAGGAGGAAAATGACCCACCTAATGATGCATGTCAAAAATATGATTTTGTTCGAGCGGCCAGACTTGCTCTGCGGCGCGAAACCATGCGGCCGTTGCGAGTTGTGACGTCACGTGCACAGGAGCATGCGCCAGCGTACAGACATGCAGTCATGCTCCACATGGGCGGCGACGGTAGGTGTGCTTGTTTAGCCGAAGATCCACGCTCCTTCAGGCCACTTTAACACGAAGCGCGTTTCGACTGATAGAACGCCCCCGCATCAACCATGCACGCTTAGTGTGGCTGTTTCGATGCATGTGATTATATGAATATATGATAATGGAAAAGCCACGTGACAAAATACCAGATGGCCACAAAGAGTGTGTCGTTTATGCAGGCGTGTGTTATCAGTCGAAACGCGCTTCGTTTACAAAATAGATATGATGAAAGTGCTATGAGCGAGCGCGGGTCTTCGGTTAACAAGTACACCTTCTTACGTTTATCACCTACGCAGAGCTGGCCTGCATGTTGTAAGACCGCACATTCTCCTGTGCACGAGGACGTCACAACTCGCAACGGCCGCCAGGTTCGTGCCACAGAGCAAGGCCGGCTGCTCGCGCCACTCTACACAAAGGTGGCTGTGGCTGTACACTAGCTGTTATTATTATTTATATCTTCCGAAATGTTGTCATTTCTGTGCATCGAAATTCCAGATACGTATTTGTGCATATGAATAAACGTGGTAAACATGAAATCCTTTCATCCGAATGCTCTTTAAGAGTGCGTACTTAACTGTTTAGTCACGTGCTGTTTGCCGTAAGCACACTGTTTGCCGTAATACTAGGGTAAAATGCGTGAAAGTTGTCCTCAGAAAGTGCAAAGAATATGATTTGGACACTTTGCTGATACTATTGCAAAAAATAATAAAGGAACCAAAACGGTTCTTGCAACTTCCTTAGACCTTTCTCCACTCCAGCGCGAAAGAAGGAAAACATGAGTTCCGGGAATTATCGCTCGCTCTTTTAAAGTATACTCTCTCAAAAATACTTAAAATAGGTGATCCGTATGCGGCTTTTCAATAACGCTCACTTTACTGCAGTTGCCGTCTAAGCTCCACTCCTCACGGATCCATTAGGTGCACTTGAATTCCCCTTTGTTTTCAGCCGTTTTTTTCTTCCGAACTCTTTTTCAATCTGAACACGGCTTTTGCTGTGTGACGAAACTTCACTAAAAGCTTTTTTATTGATTCTTTAGCTGTGTAGGTTGTGACAGACATCGCGCTTCAATTTACTCGCTACGTTTCCTTGTGCTTCTCCGGCCTATGATAAGTGGATTTCTGCCCCATGCGTACATCTGCAAGAAGCATTGGTCGACGCAGCATGGCAGTACGGCGCTGTTGTGGCAGTGACAATGACGAATGCGAGCTTTTCTTTTTTACAATGGGTCTTTTCATTTGTTTCGCAGAGATACCACCTCTTCTGGAGACTGTGAATTCGAAAGTACTTGAATTCTCAATCTTACTCCACAGCACTACTTGTTTTCTGCTTTTTTTTTTACTGAACGATGGAGCGAGTTTAAGGTAATTGGCTGACAATATTTAAGAAGAAAATCAGAAATCTGTAACTACGATGCACTGCATAAGGTTAACGTGTGCCTCGGAGGGCAGCTCTGAGGCAACCCGTTTAGGGCCGGCGCAACCGGCAGAACGTTGACTTCCACCAAATGATAGGAAAAGGAGAACTACGTCGGAGATCTCACCTGTAGAAAGAGTAAGTACAAAACGACAGCATTTATTCAATCAGAACTTTGGGTAATGCAAAACCTGCTCTGGCAACCGCGTACTATCAGAACCATGCTCTTTAACATTTTTAAACCTGCATCTTAGCACTGGTTACAGCTGTAGGATACGAGGAACAAAAAAAGTCAAGGAAACAAAGGCACAACGTCAGAAACGGGTAGCATTAGTTCACACTTGTTTAGCTTAGCAGTAGATTTTGCGTTCTTCGCATCAAATCCCGTTATGCAATCACGTGAATGAGTGAGTGAGTGAGAGAGGGAGAACAACTTTGTTATGGTCCAGTGCAGACGCTGAGGTTGCAACGCGTCACCCGGCAACTCCCACGTGGGGACCAGCAGGTCTAGCCTGAAGGGCCTGTCGCCGGCACTTTGGATGGCCAGGCCTTGGTCCTGAGGCTCTGGACTGCGCAGAAGCGCATCCCACTCGGCTTTGCTATAAGCCGCTCCAAGCTACCCGCACTCCCAGAGCATGCTTGCTAATGTAGCGGTCTGCCCGCAAGCGGCATCTGGGAATTTGTGAGGATAAATTGCATTTAGGTGTGCTAATGACGGGTACGAATGGGTTTGAAGTAAGCCGCAAACGATACGGCCTGTGCTCTATTGAGTTTTTGAATGTGGCATTGAGAGTGTCCGCCTCACCATGTAATATACTTCGGTAATCTCGGTGTGTGTGGTAGGTGTGTCTTTATGTCCCGCGTCGTCGGCACTGGAGCCATCGCCCAGGTCGAGAGCAGCGCGGTCAGTGAGCGCGCGCGCTGTTGTGTGGTCAGACTCGTTCGCGTTCAGTGCAACTTTGTTACGGAGCAGACATGTGCGGGGAACAAATATATGGTGTCAGGGACAATCGTGTCAACGCTGGAGCTGGTGGTGGACAACCGTATCGCTGTGGACTGCGTGACGCAATTTAATTTTGCCTAATTTATTACGTACGAATTTTTAATGGCATCTTATCTTCCGAAAGCGCATCACACACCAATGAATACATACGCTTCTTCATTGCATGTATAATGCTTGAAAACTGTTTTGACCGCAAGTATAGATAAGTTTTCGCCGAAGCAACCTTGTGAGAGGCGTATATTTGTCATTGCTATAATTCGAACTAGCACTGACCGCTGCGTACTGCCTTCGTTTTTATTTCCCGTTTCTCCATGGGTACGTAAATTGTGAGTACAGAAACTTCATAATAATTACTCGCAAAACGTTCTTTAAATAGAGGATGTCAGTAAAGAGTGGAGAGAAGGTTGTGTGTCTTATTTCATCACCACGTGTTACTAAGCATATATAATCTAACCAGTACTGCCCGCAGTGCCCTGCCCTGGCGCAGTGGTCTAGCGGCTGAAGTAATCGGCTGTGGACCCGCAGGTGGTGGGATCAAATCCCGGCGGCAGCGGCTGCATTTTCGATGGAGACGAAAATGCTGCGGGCCCATGTGCTCACATTTGTGGGCACGTTAAAGAACCCCAGGTGGTCAAAAATTACGTAGCCTTTGACTACGGCGTCTCTCATAATCATAAGGTGATTTTGGGACGTTAAACCCCACATATTTATCTATCCGGACGCTGCGCCAAATATAGTCAGATATATGCATATTCAATATAAGCTAAGTCCATGCACATGCACGAGTTATGAAGACGCTTTTACGTTACTCTGATATTAAGAAGCAACTAACTAGCATGAGAACATTGTAGGATCATTCTACTTTCGTTCGGAAAATGAAAACATACTATGAAAAATGTAAATCAAGCAAGTAAGTGCATTGTATTTATTTCTTTCATTTCCTGCAGATCGGGTACACAAGGTTGCAACCACAGCGACCTGTCTTGGCAGCATCTGCGAATCAGCCTCTGGTATACCCACAGTTGTGTTGGCTCCTTTCTTGCGATCCTGCTTCGCCGATGGTATAAAAAGTAAACGAAGAGTGGGCCTTCGAATTGTAGGAGCACTACGGCAAACACAAACTACAAATCGAAGTGATCTGTGATCAGTGTACTTTGTTTTGTTGTTTTACGTTATGAACGCTCATGCAGATATATATAGATGATTGATTAGTTACCGCGTGGGAATTGATAGACGAGCCTGTCCTGGTGCCTGAAGATATAAGGTCAGCTCTTGTTTTTCCTTTTGTGTCTAGATTTAACAATGACATTGGGCCAATAGAAAATGAAGGATGTATTGATGTAGGTGCAGAAAATACGCACCAAAAGAGTAGACCAAGTGGGACACGCGCTAGGATTCATGAGATGGATAGACTCAGCGCTGACAAGATGAAAGAGGTCTCTGTGAAGACTGTGGTCAGTCGAGTACAAATGCGCAGTGCAACAATCTATATTTTGTGTCACTTTTGTTCACAGTGTGCGTCCTAGATTGATTTCTCAGGCGGCAAATTGTTGATTTCGCCTTCGTTTCTGCATGTTTTCAATGCTGTTATCTTTATATTTTGCAGTCTATATTTATTTACTAGCACCGTTGATTGCGAACAGCTATTATAGCAGAGCAACTTGTTTAGTGAGCAATTAGCTCTAAACTTGAAGGTAATCAAGAGTCTAGGTTTCCTTTACCTCAAACTAGGACTCGGTCTAAAGATTGTGTGATATATACTCCTTTTTTTTCAGCCGGAATAACATTATTGTCTAACGGTTATCTTCTTCAGCCTACTTTTCTTCATAATACTGCACCCAAATTGTACGAAACCTATAGGGTTAATTGCAAGTCCTGCAGAAAAAAAGTTAAGTTTTTCATATCATTATTAAGTTATGTGATAATTGTTCTCAAGTAACACCCCCCGGAAGTATTCAAGCTTGTAATCGTGAACCGTGAACCGTTATCTGTTGTGGCCATTCAGCAGTTGCTCTGTGATGCTATTAACCTCGAATATGTGAGTTTGGCTCTCTATACCAGCAACAGCATCTCGACGGGAAATGCAGGGAACGACTTGCACATAAATTCGTATGCTTGCTTAACGAACACTGGCTACTCGTCTAATTAGTTAAGGCACAATGCCCTCATTAGGTTTTCTCGCGGTTAAAAAGGAATTAAAAGAGCTTTTTTTAATTCTCTCGCAGGGTCAGGTATAGCACTTACACAAATGCTTATCGAGATTTATTGAGGCTAAATTGACTTTTCTACATAGGATGTACAGTGTTTAAATTAAGCGTCTGTTGAGTTTTCCTATTGAGTTACACTAGAATATTGGCCATCGTGTTCCTATTGAATATCAATTTTTGCGGATGAATTGAGCGTCTTTTGAGCAAGTCAAAAGGAATTATTCATCAGCTAGTGACACTCTGTACCGAGTGTCGAAACAATTTAGCGGAGTGTATATTCAACCCTTATTGTGTTCGTTCAAAATCACCAATGAGCAAGCGTGTTATGAATTTGTAAAAAATTCACGCTAACATTCCTGGAGAACTCGCCACTTGATTATTTTGCTTCAGAAGCGCTACCGAATCAACTGCTATCAGTTCATTCTTTAAGCGGTTACTAGCAATGAATAGGGCTGATCACTGAAAACTCATCCGAGCGAGAATTTCTTGTCGCGTGCGTTACTTTAATTAGAAACACATTCAATTCCTCAATCAAGTTATACAGCAGGTGATAATCACGAATCAGGACACGGATACACAATTCACATAAATAATACCACACACGCACGTATACATTGATGCACGGGGTTCTACAAATTGTTCAAACCTATAAGCAAAACACAGATCTGCTAGAGTCTATTTTTATTTTTAACAAAACGACCATAGAGACAACTAGGGTCATTGAGTTGGTGGAGCGCCTTTTCTCGAATAACTAGGGTGAGGCCTACCTGTAAGAAATGGAAAAAAGAGAGGCGGCCTTGTAATAGCAATAAGTATCCAGGAGAGGAGGGCTCAATATCGTAAACCCGAATAATTATGCAGTTGATTATTCTAAGAACATCCTACGCCCAATACCTTTCGGTTTTCCTAACTTACGAGTAAGACGTATGAAGCCAACAAAAATTACAAACTTACCTTCAAAATAATCAACGGAGGCAGGTGGTTTGCAGATCCAGCAAATACAGGGAATGTTGATCACAAATCAATGTGACGGCGTCTATTATTGTAGTTTGCAGAATGGAAGCTGCGCTGGAGTCTTTTATGTAAGCGAGCTGGCCGTTTTTCTGATGGAAGGTTGCGACGTTGGGTCTGTTGAACAGCCGTGCCGCCGGCACGAATGTCCATGTACCGTAACAATAGCATCACATGCGGCGGAGTAGCTTCTTCACTTTTGAGCAGATAGTCTGCGTAAATTATGACACTCACTTTCCCCGACATCAGGGCAAGAAAAATCAAGTGACAAGCGCGAGCCGCAAGTCTGACTTCGATAAGCTATTGTGAAGAAATAAGTGCGGTATGGAGGGATACACAAGAAGCGCAAAGCGGCCATCTCAATCTTACACTGCACACGGGTGTAACTGGCAGCTAATACTATGGAGCTTGTTTGAGAACTAAGTTTGAAGTTTTTATAACGCAATAATAAACATTCTATAAATTATTCTCTTCTTATTCTACTTTCTTGATCGCAACAGCAAAAGGGCTCAGGCACCTCTTCACCCGTTCAGTTCCATGGTTCTGCACGTGCAACCACCACCTTTCTATACTTGCTAAAAGCAAAAAAAAACGGTCGGACCGGTGAGATGTTGAACAATGAAGTGCACCTTCCACAGCCCACTAATCTCCCCCACGCGAATCGTCAGCAGGGGAAGAAGGGCCCGACTTGCGAAATAAGCGGCGAATCTGCAATCTTTTCGCGCAGAACAGATACCACGACACATCTTCTCCGCATGTTTATCATACATCTGACAACGGCACCATACTTTTATTGAATAAATATTTATAGTGATAATAATATAATACGACTCATAATAATTATAAAGGCCCTGTCTCTCAATGCACAAAATCTGCATCGCTATAAACAATGAATGAACTATATTTTTGCTAATCCGAGAAGTCAAATTGTTTTCACGTCAATGAAGAAAATGCATGTACCACACTTGACTGCCACACGCTAGTGTGTGAGATAAATGTCGGTGTACTCAATTCAGAAACACGTGCGTCGGGCAGCTAGTACCTGAAAAACATTTACTTGCGTATAGTTTATGTAATACATTGCTACTTCCTGGAGTGCTGCAACTGTATGCATGATGCAGGGACCATAATGACGAATGCATCGTGCAGAAATATACCCGCAATAAATTTGCAGAGCACGCAAGCATACACACATGTTTAGTGCATTGGGCTCGTGATGTTGATGTGGCTAGGTGTCAACATCCATCATCAGCTATCCCTCATTGAGGGTGATTAATATAGGTCAATTAAACGTGTACTGACTGTGGTTCAGTTGAACATTTCTTAAAGCATGTCAATTAAATATGTTGTGATTGCAGTTCAGTTCAACATTTCTTAACGCATGTCAATTAAAACTGTAGTGACTGCGGTTCAATCGAACATTTGTTAACGCATGTAAATTTAAAATGTAAAGAGTGAGAGTGAATTGAATTTTCGTATGTCATGTCAATTATATTTTCATTGAGTGCACTCATCAGAAGATGCCGTTTAATTGACCATCTATTGAGTCAAAAAGGCCTCGGTACGTGGTCAATTGTAACTCAAAATCCATTTTTGTAAGGGAGTACGAGAAGTTTTCAAGTGCACAGTTTATACTTGTTTTGAAAAGCATGCAAAGAGGTCATTGTTCTAGCGGAATTAAGGAGAATTGTTTGTTGGGCAAGTTGGTACGAACTTAGTTAACTACAAAGCCCCAAAACCAGCTCTCTGTTTCTGTTTTCACTGCTCTGCTTTTTCCGACTTCAATGTTGTGTGTTTTGTAGCCTAATAAGTCCTAACAAAAGCAGACCGTCGAAAGTTCTTTGCCCTTTTCAGCCTTCTGGAATGTATTTACTTTTACAAGATTTAAGGATGTTGAGAAAAGTAAAAGTTGAAAAACATAAACTTGACAGACACACACCCGTGGACTTTAATACCTAACCTTGACCTTTGTCCCCGTGGTACTATGCCAGTATTTCGACACGTGGGATTGAGAAATGCGAGGCAGCGTTCTTTTTTTGTGGGTAATAGGACCTGAACAACGCAGATAATGCCAAGCTACTGGTAGTTAGAAGTGTATCTCGGCCCTCGGGTACCATAGCCTAATGACATAGCAACTCTATAAGCACAAGACTCAAAAATAAAGGGCGATGCGAGGCCGAGTTGAAGTTCCTAACTAGCAGCTAATTTATCTGCGTCTCTCTCTCCTTCCTTTGTTCTGCCCAGACGCCGGTGGTCTTTGTCTAAAAGTTTAAAACAAGGATAGAGTTGCCTTTTGCGCTGTAGCAAAAAAGTTCAGTAATGTAAGTGTGCCGGTTAATACACATGGGAGAAAACTGTGATAATATCAACAGCTGGATTCCCTTCCTCGGATGGTGTTTTGAATATATTTTTCTCAATATCTTGCTGACGACTTCTTCACAACATGACAATCGCTCAGGAAGTATAAAAGTAGAGTTGACCAGTATTTCTCAGAAGACAGTAGCGCTATGGTAAAATACCTAGTCACTAACGCAAATTCACTGATTGTTACATTAGTATAGATCGCGGTGGCGTAAATTAAAAAGGACATTCAAAGTTTCATTTAAACTTTAAAATAAACAGTGTTCAAGGTTGAAAATTTCAATAGACTGAGACCACATGAATACCCCTTAAAAGACTGATCTATCGCGTTTAGGTTTCTTCACCTCTTTACTCTGATAGAATAGAGGAAGTCCCCTAAGATTGCAAGTTTATCTAGTGCGGATTTTGAGGGCAGCTTCGGGTTGTGGTGACGCCAAGTGTTCTTTAAGTTTCGGCTATCCATTGTTGTAGTGACGTATATTCGTTAAACAGTGCCACAGAAACTACTAGTCCTCGAATGGTATACTTACACCATTCTGTTCATTGCTGGGATGACGACCCAATGGAAACATCGACAGGCGCTTACAACAAGCAAAGCCAGCGTGTAGTGCACGTGTCAGCGCTGCATGTTCTCGAGCTGCGACCAAGAAGGTGCAAGCACACGTGGCAAAATAAAAAAAAAACGTGCTTGTAGGCATGTCAGTCATGATGCCGACAGACTTTACATTCAGTCTCATTCGTCCTCGTTAACTCTCTTTTGTCCTTGCTCGTTCGATCGGTTACTCTGGCTCCAGACTTCAACGGTGACACCCTCTGCCTAAGAGCGGCACGCTATTACCTAGGATTTGAAAAAATTTTGAGCCACGGAAATTTCTTCCCAAATAGCAAAATGACAAGCCAGAGCCCGCATTACAAGCGACAGCTTTAATCTCGAGAACGTCCAATTTGGGCTTCCGTAACCTGATTGCAATCACGTCGATTTGCCGACCAGACCCTCTTTTGTCTGTGGGGTACTGTCGTATTATCCGCTAAGTCTCTGTGATGGGACTCCCGTCTGAGGAGTCAGTGAAGCGCCCACATTATTATTGGTACCAATCTGCAAAAGTCAACTTCCATTAGAGGTGGAACTTCATAGGGAATTCAATTCTACAAAACGTTATGTGCACGGCAGCAGAGTTCCGTGCACTTTTGTTTTGTTTAGTATTTAACCCACGGGTAAAAACCGACAAATGAATGAACATAAAACGCAAAACTCTGGCCTTTAATATGAAAGCCTCACTCATCTGACATCACAAGAAAACAGTACCGGCCACTGTAACAACAGGTTTTGTCACGCTGCTGGTATTTCTACTGCGTCAGTTGAATTTTTCTAGTGGTGCCAAGATTTATTACAAGTGGATAAATGAAAAGACCAGTGGTCTAGTGGCTAAGGTACTCGGCTGCTGACCCGCAGTTTGCGGGTTCAAATCCCGGCTGCGGCGGCAGCATTTCCGATGGAGGCGGAAATGTTCTAGGCCCGTGTGCTCAGATTTGGGTGCACGTTAAAGAACACCAGGTGGTCAAAATTTCCAGAGCCCTCCACTACGGCGTCTCTCATAATCATATGGTGGTTTTGGGACGTTAAACCCTACTAATCAATCGAAAAGACTACAAGTCATCATTAGATAATACTTGTCAAAGCAAGCTATTGACGCAATCTGAAACTGGCATGAATAAGATAGCATTCAGTTGTAGGATTGTTTGTAGCATTAAATATATTCAGGATAATGATGAATGATTTAAATAAGAAACAGTGAATATAGGCGGTTTCTTAAAACTAAGCACTCGGATTGGTTGCGCAAAATCTACAACAGCAACAGTGATATTCATTACGACAACAACAATGTTGTTCATACAAATTTCTAAAGCGTATTGACTTAGTATAATAATAATAGTACCATGTAAATATAATTTTAGGCGTTTAAACCGTCCTAATCGTGTGGACCAAATAGAATCTTTTCCATTATACTAAGGCTTATGGTAGTATCTTTGCCCCAGTGCTGACTATTATGTATAATAACTGTCTGAACGCTTCCAAGTTTTTCAGCATGTGAAAAATGGCACGTGTTTTTCTGCAGTATCAAAGTGGGGCTTTTATTATGGACCAATTTAAAACTGATCTTTCGAATTATCCCTCAGTTTTTTCTCTCTGTGCCACGTCAAAGATCTTGGAAGTGGCTTTTCCCAGCGTATTGTTGTTAGCATGAATGATTCCTTGATTCATAATTAACACGGGTTTCGCTCTGGCGGCTCAACAACACAAGTCTTGCTATTTTCATGACGCAAATCTCCCCCACATATTTCTCAGAGAGGACAGGTTGACGTAGTCTATTGTGACCTAAGCAAGGGTTTTGGCGTAGCCATCCACTCACTGTTTTTGTTTAAGCTTGCACGCTTTGATGCTGACTCATCCGTTTTGAATATCCTGCGCAGTTATCTGCTTATTAGATAAAATTATGTTGCCATAAATTGTCAAACGTCTCGCTTGTACAAAGTCTCTAGCGGAGTCTCTCAAGGGTCGCTAATAGTTGAATTCTTAATTTTAATTTAATGAAACGATCTTTTTCACAAACTCTTTTTCTATTTTCTTCCATATGATGATGACATCAAGATAATAAAGCAAGTTCACTCAGTTAACGACTGTCACTTGCTACAGTGAGATTTGTGTTCTTTCTCTGATTGGTGTGATAATAAGCCCTGACTACCGCAAAGACAAACTTCATGAGTATATCTCACAAAAGTTTCATCGCATCAATTCCGTACTCAAATATTACCATGTTAATATGTGAGCCTTATGAATTCAGTGATCTATAGGTGTTCTTTTTGACAGCATACGAAATTTTTTTTGCTCCCACTAAACGTGCTCCCATGCCTGGCCTTCGTTCTCCGGGCTTTGTTTGCGAAATTTCTCGAGGATTTAGTTCTCATAGAGCCTGCCAGAAATTATACGCTGCAGTACGTCTTCCTTAACTTGACTATTTCATTTATTTCATTTCATTTCATTTATTCAACCTTAAGGGCCCGAAGGCATAAATAAGGGAGGGGGGTCATACATCCCGGTTGAAAGTTCCTAAGCAATGAAACAATATGTGGGTACATACTGATTACAATGAATGAGCAAATAAAGAACACAAGCGGAAAATAACACACATAACAAAACATAAAAAATTATAATAGGCGTTGAATAAATTCTGGAAGTACACTAAAACAACTATAAACGCAATATGTAATGTGCTGTTAGGACATCGTATTTGGATTTTGGAAAAGAGTTAGTTTTTCGCGAAATGTAGAGCTATGCATCTGTGATCTGGAATGACATTGCTAAATATAGCAGTGACGCCATTGAGCAAGTCCAGAAAGATTTCATAGGCATTTATAACCACCCTTTCGCTACAAATCACTGTATATCTCGTTGTGACACTGCAAGAATATTATCACTGTCATCACTTCACTGCCGACTAAACGGCGCTGACCTGTTATTTTTTACAATCTAGTTTGCAGTATGATATCCTGCCCTTTACTTCTCAGTTGTGTAAATTTTCAGATTCCGCGTAAGTTAACCAGAGAGAATCGACCACTCGATGTACTTGCCATTTTTTTTAACACTATACTGTTCGCAAAATACAAACTTTATATAATGTTAACTTTCGTCATCTTGATGTTTTTAACAGTCCACTGTCATTGTTTTTATCTCAGCTCTGTCTTTTCTTGACGCAGTTTTACAATATGTACAGATTCTTTTCATTTCCTACTACAAGGAAGATTTATGCATATATAGTTTTGTACGGCCATTATATTTCTCACTCCCATTCCTAGGTTCTAGCTTGTGGTTTTTTATTCTTCCCATTTTGCGCTGACTTGGGTTTGTGTGTTTTCAGTGTTTTTATTTGATTTTTCTGCTCAGTGTCTCTATCGTATTGTTTAATTGTATTGTTTTAACTTTGCATGCACCTGCAATAGAAGCTCATGGTTGTTCCAGGGTACGTTAATTGAATAAATGATTGATTGATTATTATTAACATGACACCTTATTTCTTTAAAGAGAAAACATCATGACACAGGAATTAGGGAAAAAAAAGGCTGACATCTGGCTTGGTAGTGTGTATATTGTTTAAGCTGACATCTTCTAGCATTATTGTTGAGTCATTGAATGTTGAGTTACATAAAATGTACAACATACAACACTTAGGTTACCAAATAAATAGATAAATGAATAAATAAACATGGTAAAGCTCCAGCCTATACGGTGATGCAAAGAATTCGATGGTGAAAAATTGGTAGGCTCCATGTATATTAAAAGCAAAATCCGCATGCTTCGCATGCGGACTCAAGATAACTGTGTTGTAATTACTTTATTGAGTGCAATGAAACGAAGTGGAGGTAATGATATGTACAAGAGCAATCCCATGCTTATAAGTTAAACAGCGCATGTGTTATATGCAACCAGTTGTTTACGGTTCAGTAACAATGCCAACAGCAACAATCATATTAGTAACACTAAAAGAAGTAAGCTGAAATAAATTGCTGGCGCTCGCGAGGATAGTAGCCCTTGAAATTGCTACATAAATCTACTTCAGCGGATGGTAGCTAACAACAATTGAGGCTAACCCGATGTGCCGACTGTATCATAAGAGTACATATGCAATGTTTATAAAATTGTATAACCATCCCTGCATTCCCAATTGACGCTTCACGATCCAATCAAATCGGATGATTGGGCTAGTTCATTATTCATGATCGATGTATACGGCGCGGTAAAAAACACGGACAAGAAGCAGACCAGCACGTACGCAGAAAATCAACCGCACAGTGTTTATTTATTAAGCTGTCGGTAAATGTAAGACTGACAGAAAAACAAACAAAGAACAAAATTAGCATTCTGAGAAACAACAAGATTGCCCCTCTGCGGTGGTCTAGTGGCCAAGGTACTCGACTGCTGATCCGCAGGTCGCGGGGTGAATCCCGGCTGCTGCGGCTGCATTTCCGATGGAGGCGGAAATGTTGAAGGCCCATGTGCTCACATTTGGGTGCACGTTAAAGAACCCCAGGTGGTCGAAATTTCCGGAGTCCTCTACTACGGCGTCCCTCATAATCATATGGTGGTTTTGGGACGTTAGACCCCACATATCAATAAATCAATCAATAACAAAATTAATAGGCCCAAATCACGGGTCAGAATAGCACAATTATTACCCACATCAGCTACTTGCGAGATACTGAAGCTCTTTATCTAGGAGAGCAAGCGATTATTTCCTCTAGCAGTTTGCAGGTTTCCGCGCCATTTTCTCTTCTTCAGTGGTCATCCGGGTGTGGTCGAATTTGTGCTTGTGCAATGTAGCTGTATTTTCGAACTGCGCATGACATCCACACATGCTGGTGTACTGAGGCAAGAAACGTACCTTCATTGTCATTGCGTACAATTCGCGCGTGTTAACGCAGGCTCTCATAGAAGCATGCACTGCACTTCACGCTTGATAGTCTGCAATTGTCGTTGTGTGCTTCTAGCCCGTGTTTCCTACCACGCAGAATACATCGATCATGCTTCAAGAGCATTACGGCTTATTGGAAAGGCAGTAGCTTAACCTGGTGTTATTCTATGGGAGAATATTTCATTGTCTGACAGAACTCTCGATTTTTATTCTTGCAGGCACCCTGACATTTTTTTCATAAAAATTTCGGCTAGTGAACGAAGCCGATGTGTGATTTTTTTGACGCTAAAGCGTTAAAACTACCGATGTGTGTTCTCAATGTTCCTGGGTAGATATAAAGCGACAGTCGCCTGTGGCGTTTACCCACACACCAGTGGTGAGCACGAAGACCATGGGGACTGCTTCGAATGAATACGGTTTATCAGAAGAAGCGAAGTAGCACGCGTTCGCTCCAGGCAGCAGTCTTCTTTCTTCTTCTTGTGGCGTTTGATGATGATATTTTATAAGCTCCTGCCCGCCCAATTTGAATTTGGATAAGATCTCGCGGGCTATATGAAACAGCCCTCTGAAGGTAGATGTGGTTCATTGATCTTCTTAGAAGTTCTTTTTTGCCGGTGCGAAGGAGACAAGCTCTTGTTATTCCGTCTCGCCCAGGGTAGAGTTTTTCAATCCGGCACATTTTCCAAAATGTTCTTGGAGCCTTGTCCTTAACCAACACCATATCACCCTGTAAGAGTGATTTTGCTAGCCGCGTCTTGGCTTTAACCGTAGCTCCTATTTCCTTGATTTATTCTCGATGCCATCTTTTTCACCAAGCTCGCACTAGTTTGCATCTGATTCGCTATGCGTCTTCAATGTCACCGTTGAACAGTCTTGTTTGTCCGTCTCGAAGCTGTCGCCATCCGCCTATGATGTCTGCCGGCGTTAGTGGCATTGGCTGGTTAGGTTCTGCATTCATGTTGAGTGCTCCTTTAACGTCAACTTCTGCTACCACAGTGTGTGGCTCCTCTACCGAAGCTGTACTAATCGACATTATCTTTCGAATCGATGTCTTCAGGCTTCTTATGAGGTGCTCGTAAAATTCTCCACACCACGGGGCGCACTCGGCTATCGTTTTCTACTGAATTAGTTGGCCACTGCAGTAATTCTTTAGGATCTTGTGTTTAATTGTTTCGAGCAATTTGTTGATTTCCTTTTCAAATTTTATAGATGTTTTGGCGTTTTCCAAGTAGATTACTGCTGGCATTACTCATCGAGCTGTAAATCGTTGTAATGCTTGTAGAAAACTTGACGACGAAAAATCGTTGGTAATCTCCAAGTGTGCTCCTCTCGTTACCGCGAAGGTGAATATCAGTGTATATTGCTTCACAATCTGGTACTTGTCCTTTGCGTAAAAAGGTCCTGTGAAGTAAACTTGCGTAACATTGAATGGCTCTGCTTCGGTGACTGTCTGCCGGGAGTGGAGGTATGTTTTGAGTCGCCGGTCAGGAGTTATGCCTCTTGAAGACGACACATCTGTTCACAACACTTTTCACTGCTTGTGTACCTTGCAATATCCAGACTTTAGTTCAAACTTGCGCTAGCGTCAGTTGAACTCCTCCGTGTAATACCATTTTGTGCACGTGACGTATTAGCAGTTCCACGAAACGCCCGTACTTTGGAAATACTATAACGTGCTTGTTGAATTCTTGACTGCACTGCAATTGTCCCTTCTGTGTGATGATTCCATCGTCACCAAGGCAGACTTCGTGTCCATGAATTTCAAATGATTCAGTGTTTGAATAGGCCTCACCCTTTGTTTGTCGCAGTGATATTTGGTTCTGTCTTATCCAATATTTCTCTGCATTTGTTACCTGTTTCCCTGTCAACGGCCCTTTCTGATTTTTTCTTCTTCTGTTGTCTATGAATACGGACACCTATATGCTGTCACTCTTATAAGCCGTCCGTACGATCAATACCTTTCGAATTCCAAGGTTGGCTCGATTTCGGCTCTTCCCATGCATTGATGACATTGTGTTGTATACTAGTCTTTCACCTCTGTATTCATGCCAATTATGCTTGCGGAGTTCTTTTCCAGTGATGTTATTCATTTGGGACCATTCCACCATAATTTTGATGTTATCAATGCCTCCGTGCTTATTCCTCGTGTAAGTAGGTCAGCAGGGTTCTCGCCATTTTGAACGAATGGCCAGCTTGCTTTAAGTGTTTTTGTCAGATTTTTGCGATTCTGTTGGCAACAAAAGAATTCCTTTCGCTTGATCCCTTGTTCAAGTGAATCACAATCATCGAGTCTGCCCAGCAGTGTATTTCCTGATAATTTTCGTTGAAGTTACCTTTGATGTAGCCGCTTAATCTTGATGCTACCACCACTGCCATCACTTCAAGTAGCACCAATGTCAGATATTTAATTGGAGCTACGCGGCTTTTTGCTGTTACCAGCCTTGATCCCTTGCTTCCATCGCAGTATACTGCTATTAAGTATACTGCCGCTCTGTATGCTGATGGGCTCGCGTCGGCAAATACATGCAGCTTGTATGCTTGTACTGGTTGATTGTTGCTTGCGTAGCATCGGGGGATTTCTAGAAGTCCAAAGTCCTCCGCTTCCGACATGAGGTTCTTCCATATGTCGCATTCTTCTTTAGGGAACTGGTCGTTTCACGTGACGTTCGTTTTCTACAGTCTCTTCAGTCCGATTTTTGCGCGTACTGTGAACGGCGACAACAATTCGAGCGGGTCTAATATCTTCGCTACGGCTTGTAACACGGCCCTTTTTGTCAAATACGTTGTATTTGGTAATGATTCCATTTTTAACAGGGAAGGAAATCATGTCCTTTGAGTGTTTCCATATCAAGCCCAGAAGCATTGTAAATCCTGGAGATCGAATCTCCATGTGAGAATCATCCCTTTCATTTTCATCTATTATTTTGTTTAATCGTTATTCATTGCATGTCAAATTTCTCAAATCCATTGCTGCCTCTCTGATCACTTGCTCTGCCTCTTTGTACAACCTGACTGCTTCATCAAGCGTTGCTGCTCCCTTATTGACACCATCAAGGCAGATCTTTTTCTGCAGTGTCCTTGTGATTAACCTTCCCACAGCGTCATTTTTCAACCACAGAAACCTCATTGCATTTCTATCCTCTTCGTGTATAGAGATTTGTAGAAATGCCTTTTCAACATCTACTAATGCCACATTTTCTTTTCAAGAATTATTGAGCAGCGACAGCATGTCCTCACCCGAATTGGGTCCTGCCTCTAGGTTATCGTACCGACCTTTTCTAGAATGTGATAAGGCGTTGAACACTACTCGAACCTTTTTTGTGGCTCTGTTCTCTCGAATGATCGCATAATGTGGCATAAAGTAGCAAAGTGCATTTGGCTGTTCTGATGACTTTGCGACTCCTAATGCCATTTACTCTGACATAGCTTTTTCGTAGCGATGCAGCACGTCCTCACTTTCCTGCAGCCTATTAGTCAGTTGCTGTAGTCTTTTTATCACATTTTCCTTGTTGTTTTCCAAGTTCATGTCCTGTTTCCATGGCAAGCTGACTTGATAGCGACCGTTTTGTTTCACAATTTGGCGCTCGAATCCTTCGGCCACTTCGTTTCCTGTGTTATTCAAACTATTTCTTGTGATCCCCATTGACTGCAGGTTTCAAAACTTCTGTAGCTCTTGCTGGAGATTAGTTTCCACAGCTTCAACCTTCAGAACCATGACTGCTTGATTATGTGTTAGTTTGCCTCGCTATGCTCTGACTGCTCTTGCAGCACCCATCCCAGTATGATTTCTACAGCTATCAGTCTGTCCTCGATTCTTAAATTTCTACCAGTAAAGAATTCCCAATAATAGTCTTAGCCGATCAGTAGTTCTACAGAATCTGTTGCAGTCATCTCTGTCCTGTGATCTGCCACTTGCATCTTTAGCTGTTTCATTTTCTTGCTGAGTTTGTGCCTTGGAATCGGTATACAGCTGTGCGAGATAACGTCGACTTGTAACACTTCAATCACTGTTGTCCTTCTTGTTTCTCGTGATCGCACAGTCACTTGCACCACGTTCATTAGTTTGACCTTTTCGTCTCCTCCAAATGAACCACTCGTCAGCCTTTCCTGTTACAACACCTTCACACCTATTTCTTTCGCTAATCCCGTTTCAGTAAATGAACGTTGACTTCCGCTGTCTAATAGCAAACGGCAATGTCGGCCACATGTTTCTCCTCCTACGCATGCCACAGCCATCTGCAAAAGCAAAAAATTATGCTTGATATTTTCGGTTGCATGTATCGTAGACGTCGTCGCTTCGGCTTGCGCTGTTGAAACTAGCTCTGCCCTTGTTTTCTGCCTCACAGTTCTACACACTGACGTGGCATGTCGTCCCTTGAATTGCTTGCATTTGACTTGGGCCTTGCAAATGCTTGCAGTGCGGTTTGGTCACGTGCATCTGAAGCATGCTCTATTTTCGCTAAGCATAGCTTTCTTTTCCTCCGTTGGAATGCTCCGACGACAGTTTTCGGTTGCGTGTGTTTTCTGCTTGCAGATTAAGCATATTCTATCCACTGAGCCATAGAAGCTTCAAGTTGTGCGCATCTGTCGCCCTTTCTCTCTTGATTTTGCAGTTATCCTCTCTTGTTCACGT
The DNA here is from genome assembly GCF_013339725.1 of Rhipicephalus microplus. Taxonomy (NCBI): domain Eukaryota; kingdom Metazoa; phylum Arthropoda; class Arachnida; order Ixodida; family Ixodidae; genus Rhipicephalus; species Rhipicephalus microplus. The sequence continues at coordinate 71,952 of NW_023611380.1, read as the reverse complement.
TATGTTTCTTCATGAAAAGCCGCTCGCTCTATTGATATTATAAGCCTGTTCAGCTTTTCCTCGCTCGCTTTTCCAGTTGGGTTGCTTTCCTAGCTGTTTTCTGAATCTGAGCTGTTTTTCATAGCCTCTTTGGACTTGAACTGCATTGATAATTCTGGTGGAATAACTTTTTTATAATGAAAACAACATCGACGCATAGCTCTCGGTTTCCACTTTTAAGGACTTGAGTGCCAATACATTAACTTGCACTCTTTGTATGCCGTCGGTATCTTGAGCAGACCTCACGTTCTCCAAACTCAAGAGATCATTCATGTGCATCTCAATAGGATGTTCCCGATTGCCGAAAGTTTTTTACAGTATTTTGATTGCGTCGTCATAATTTTCCTCTGCCGAGTACTGAAGTCCTTCAATACCAGCTGCCGTTTTTCTGGTTACCGATGCTAAAAAGTAATTGAACTTTTGTCCCTTGCTGATGTTGGGTCTCAGGTGAACTGCAGACTCGTACTGAGCCCAAAAGTGGTTCCACTCCAAAGTGTTTCCCCCGAACTTAACCATTTAAAGCTTTGGTAGCTTAACTGGTTCCGTTGCTTTTTTTCTGTACTTGATGGCGTCACCTGCCATGTCTTACTGTTTCAATCCGATTGTGCAGGCTGTCGAAGTCTGAATTCTATTGCATACAAGGTCATCGTTAATTTCATGTCGTACTCTATGACGCTTTCGAATTCAGCTTCGGCATTGTCTTCTGTCAGAAACGTTTCTATTCGCTCGTTTGCGCCCTTGAAACTGTCGCCTAATCCTTTAATCTGCGCTAGCGTTGTAAGCAGCTGCTTCCGGTGAGTTTCATCATTATGTTGCTGCTCGGCTGCGTTAATCAGTTGCGTGATCTGAAAGCAAAGCACTTTCGTTTTCTTCGTTATCACTTCAATGCTCATATTTAGGTGGTTAACAATGACTCTTTACTTGTCATTTGTTCTTTCTGATGTTCGTACTGTCCACCCGGGTCTCGTTGCTTAATCCAGGTCGACCCTCTGCTACTCCGCCGTTTTATTCGCTGCTGCTCCGTGGCAGGTTGACCTTTCTTGCCGGTGATGAGGTAGTATCCTGGTTCATGGCATCGATATTAAGACGATCTAGAGCAGGGGCTGCTTCGAACGAATATGATTTATTAGAAGAAGTAAAGTAGCACGCGCTCACTCCAGGCAGCAGTCTTCTTTCTTCTTGCTGTGGCGTTTGATTGTCGTATTTTATACCCACCCGCGAGTATACATGCCACGGTCTCTGACAAACTCTTGCACGTGGACGCTCATTCCCATTCACCTCTAGCATCCGTCATGGCTTCACCGTCCATTTGCTGTCGCCAGTCGGTGTAAACGAACGCAAAGACACGTGGGTACCTGCTTCACTTTCTGGCAGATCCACCAGCTAAGCCCGCTTCCAGAACTCTTCGTCGTCAAGCGCCTCATTTCACCAACCTATATAGTCTCTTCTATCGGTGGAATCAGGCACATAATGTTCTGAGGTGGTCACTTTTAATACTTCACCACATGTGCACGCAAATGTACGCTGCTTTCCGCAACAGCCCACAAAACGCCCACGCTGGCGTTCTGAAGACGTATACAACCATTTGCGCAATGGATACTATGGGAGCGGAATGCATCCATATGTGTACAAGTATATCCGCGCTTGTACTGCTTGTCAGCTAAAAAGGGCTCCCTTTCAACGAGCCGGCGGTACGCTTCAACCTCTCTCGTGTCCCGGCGTGTTCATGTAACCGCGTTGGCAATTATTTACACGGCCGCTTCCCCCGACCATTTCCACTTCTGCGAACCAATGGATATTTGTCGGCGTAGACCACTTTATGGGTTATGCAGAAATGGCAGCTTTTCACACAGCCACAGCCAGAAATGATGCGGTTTCAATCTTGCGCAACTTCGTCCTACGCCACAGCACTCCCTACACACTTCTCAGCGCCATAGGACGTGTTTTTCTATCCGAATTCATCGAAGCATTGTGCGTTCAGAGTAACATCGTTCATCACAAGACGACCGCATATCATCTGAAAACCAATGGTCTAACCGAACAACGTAATCACACTCTCAGTGATATTCTGACGATGTACGCCACATCTGACCAAGTGAATTGGGACGCCATCCTTGCTTTCGTCACGTAGGCGTACAGCACTGGAACACAAGCGAGCACAGGATTCTCAGCTTCCTTTCATCTATACGAACATAAGCCATCATGCATGCTAGTCACCATATTTTCTTACATACCTGACGCCTGTGAATACAGTTCGATTTCCGACATTGCGAGTTACGCCGAAAACTGTCTACAGTTGGGTCGTTCCTTTACAAGCGAAAACCAAGGTCATCAGGAGCCAAAGCGTCCCGGCTACCGACTTCATGCGACTTTCAAAAATGGTGCCTTCGTTTAGCTGTGGGTCCCACTGAATACTCATTTGCTGTCGTCCAAGTTATGTACCCGTTGTCATGGCTGCTACCGCACTCTTTCTCAGAATTCTCCTGTCGATTACGGGGTCGCGCCCTAGACGCCATGCCACAACGTGCATCGTCGCGGCCGAGAAATCATCCACGTATCTGGCATCAAGACTTATTACGACCCGGCTATACAACCAACGCCTTAAATGACAAGGATGGCTCCTCGTCTCAGAGAGCCAATGCAATAAAAAAATTGCCCGCAGCTTCCCTCGGGGGAACACTGAGGAGGATGCGGAGCATATAATTGGTTAACGGGGTGTAAAAGTGCGACTTACTTGGGTCGATGGCTGAATTGGTCAACGTGGTTGTGAAATGGGGTGTTAAATTGCGACTTACTTGGGTCGATGGCTAAATTGGTTAACGTGGTTGTAGGAGGGGGTGTTAAATGAGTGAACACGTACACACGTATGCGAAAGGGTGGCGCTGGTCGAAGGGACGTCGATCATTGTGTTTGTGGATTCGTTGGAATTCATTTCACCGCGACCTTGGACGTCGACGCGCCGTACAAACCAACCGACGAGCGGCAACTGAGCGAGCGAGCGCCGACCTTGAGTATATATACAGCGCGACGGCGCATGCACTGTCAGCTGTCGAATGTTCGAGAAGGGGGAGAAGCGCAACGGCACATGCGCGCGCGTCAGCTGCCGATGTTCTCGAAGCGCGACGGCGCATGCGCGCGCGTCAGCTGCCGATGTTCTCGAAGCGTGACGGCGCATGCGCGCTACATTATACAGCTAGCGAATGTTCGTGAAGAGGAGAAGCGCACGCGGTGTGTAGAGGAGGAAGGGTGCACAGATGGTGGAGGAGTGAAGCGCGCGCGGTGTGTAGAAGAAAAAGGGATGCACAGATGGTGGAAGAAGGAGGAGGAAGCTTGCGGACGGCGCCGCACTACAAGCCTCGAGTATTAGATGCTCCGCATCTAAAAAAGGCTCCCACGAATCACGCGAGAAAGCAAGAAAGCACCAGCTTCAGTAGCAGCCAGAGGCTCGAGCTCGCGCTTGCTCGGATTTTGGCTGCTCGACAGCCGCCACTCTTCGACGCTCTACCTTTAACGTTCATTGAGGTTCCACGATGTCTAGTGTCAAAAACACGTCACAAGATAGATAGATAGATAGATAGATAGATAGATAGATAGATAGATAGATAGATAGATAGATAGATAGATAGATAGATAGATAGATAGATAGATAGATAGGCGACAAAACTGGTTTCAGCACGAAAAAAAATGCTTCACAGTTTGAAAACACAATCAAATAAAATGTGAACCTGATCCATCTGAGTGGCAGTCGACGTAGGCGGCTACACAGATAATAGGATAGGTAAAAAGCTTGCAGTGGGCAAACAAATGTCTCGCATTTTAAATTATGACAAAAAGATCTCATTTTATTTTTTCACGCAGGACTATCACCTATATTGGCGCATTCCATTTAGTTTTAGGAACACTAGGGTCCAATGCAATTTTTGGATATAGTGGCCGCGTAGCTGGCGTGTCACTTTTCTGCATGTTCCTCAATTCGTCCAAATATCTTGGGAATGGTTTCAAATATTACGCTAGGAAGGGCTTCAGCCTTGTTGGCGGCAAGTACCAGAGTCACTGAAAATAGAAAAAGAAGAGAGACATTACTTGATTAAGTAATAGTAAGTATGTGTAAATAAAGCGCTATGATAAATAAGGTTATATGCTTTAGAAACCTCTTGTATATATTAGTGTTGTGAATTCAAACGCTACAGTTGTAATGAAAAAGTCTTACGCTCAAAATGTTATTTTAAAATTTCGCTACTATATCTAGTGCATCAGTTACTGCGTGATGTCCAGAATGCCGGTTATTTTTCATGCTTTATTGACGCTGGACAAACGAAGGCCTACAAACTCGATTCGATAATTGTGCCTTTTATGGAGGACAATGCAGTTTCTTTTTTTGGACTGCGTATGACTTCGTGTTCGCGCGTGTGTCATGTGATGTGCTTTCTTTTTTTTCTCTTTACTCCCGCTTCCACTATTTTAATTCCGTTCCCAGTGTAGGGTAGCAACCTAGCTATCCTGGACTAGTAAACTGACTACCTTTCTTTCTGTACAATGCATCCTCTCTTCTTCTGAGTTATTAAAAGATACTTAGGAGGTAAAATACGTCAAATTTGGTCACGTAACCCCATTTGCTCATTCGGGAAAGCCAAAATGACTGGTCTTCGTGAGAGGTTTCTAGCTTACTAAGCATACATTGAGGGCTGGAGAGGGTGTCTTTACGATTGGGAAAGTTTAAGAATGTGATACTAGAAAAAAACTGATTTTCTAAGTGGCCATCAAAAACAGAATACATATATATCAAAGGCAATCACTCCCCTAAATAAATTTATCAAGTTCACGCGTAAGCACATTGATTGCTTATTAGCGCATCTCCTTGATTCTTCCTTTATTCTTTTGATATTCAACTTGTCCATTCAACAATTGGAGTATAGTTATACTGCCTTCTCCCATCTTGTTTTATCACTACATTACTTTAAATAAAAGGACTGTAATAAATGTCTTGGCACAGCAGATTAGGTATATAGATATCGTTTTTCGAGGTGTTAGATGAGCAGTTTGAGGTTGAATATAATTAACTTCTAATTAAGCAGGCTTGAAATTTTTAAGGGAATGCCCCTAGGCTCATGAACCATACGCTTTATTTGCTATATTTTTCAACAGGAATGTATAAGCCCTTTCTGTAAGAAATATCTGAGTGCGTCTGTACGTTACCTTCATACCAGCTGAAGGCTTCGCAAAACTCATATATATATATATATATATATATATATATATATATATATATAATATATATATATATATATATATATATATATATATATATATATATTCCAGTAGATCCTCCGTGAGCGGTCACAACGTGGTTTATTTGACGTTTCGGCCTAGAGTCTGGCCTTCATCAGGATATATATATATATATATATATATATTTATATATATATATTTATATATATATATATATATGCTCTCACTCCGCTATAATCATAAGCTTTTTGGCACAACGCCTCATGGAAGAAAACAGCCATCAAAATAGCGATTTTCACGACACGTCTTCACGTCATTTTACGCAATCTAAACGTCTTGCTATCCAGATTCTAGGCTTTTAGTAGCACCGAAACGATGGCTGAGGCGTACGAACGTGGCATTTAATGCTTGCTCGCACAGTGCTTCTTTCGTGCTAGTGCAGCTCCATGTGTTCCATGCAGAAAAGATAGTTTTCACCCAAGTACAAAAATACAAGAAAAAAGGCACAGTTTTGACTGCAGAACAATGGTACAAGTTATGAACAGGACATTCGAAAGATGACGTATTACGTTGTTAACGCTATGCTCTTCAGAAAGCCATATTTACCCATTTGAACGAAAGACTAGTAAATTAATTAATTGTAGACCTGACAAATAAATAGTGACTATGGCATCAAGAAAATTTGGCAATCGTAAACTGCTGTTACATAATATTAAGGTAAGAGTATTGATTATAGTGTAGTGTGTATCAATTGTTTAGATGGACATCTGCCATATCAATCAGGGTCCTTCGTTCAACGCCCTTGTTTGCAATTTGTTGTCCCTGTGGCAGTCGAAAGTTCAGATATATGAAAAGCGCATTCTAATACACCTGCCACAGTGACTGAGTCTGTTGCAGGGGTCGTTTGCTGACCCGTAATGCGCTCTTTTTATTCCAACTGAGGCGCTCACAATTTCATGGAGAAGAAATACTGAAGGTTCATATACATCATTTCTTCACAACTTAAAGACCCTCCTCTCACCTCCCGTATGAAATTACACAGAGCCATCCACTATGGCGTCGCACTTAGCATGAACCACTTTTTGATGTTTGAAGGCCTTCGATTGATTATAAGGCCTTCGAAGGCCTTCGATTCCTTTCCAAGGCAAGAACTTAGCAGCACAGTCCACCGAGCCACCAGGAGGTCATTATTGTAGGTCACATTGCCAGTACTACAAATTATTGCTCGACATCTTTATAGGATATGGAAGTTCATAACTTTTTCATAGTTCTGTTGAGCACTGCGTCAGCAAGCGCATTCATTCCTGGAGCAACACGGTTTGTTTTCACATATCAAGCACTTTGCGAATTAAGTTGGCCTGTTATCAGACCTCACAAACGAAGTTTCTAGGGTGTACCAAAGGCTACAGTTCTCGTAAAAGTTTAATGCATGGTACGATTAAAATGTCAGCGACCTTAGCCAGCTACGCATATAATAAATACCGTTGGTTTCAATTTGTGTTGTGCAAATAAATATAAAATTATTTTTTTGCAAAAACACGAAGCGTCATTCATGTCGCACCTTTTATTTATGGTGAACTATGAGGGAGGAAAGCGACCGACTTTTCGTGTTCAAATAAACAAGGAGCCCACAACTTTTGCAGGTTTTCAGCAAAAATCTATTCAGCAAAACACAGAAAGCAGGAATAATAATTGAAGAAACGCTATCAACGCAACGAAAGTGATATTATTCTTCTGCAATGATTTGATTAGTGCAGCGCTAAATACGAGATGTGCGGGAAACACTGGCCTTATGACGACATCAATTAATGAGTAACATTGGCCATGTTCGTTTCGAATTCACGAACTGCACCATCGGTTCGAACAGGGTGCGTTGGACATGCAATACCAGGCGCGTATACAGAAACATGTTTCGGGGGGGGGGGGGGAGGCACCACTTTGAATTCGTGAAGGGCACCCCATAAGATGGCCATTTTTGCTCTCTATTCCATGATGAGAAATATTTTGGAGGGGGGCAAGTGCCCGGTGTGCTACCCCTCGGCTACGCGCCTGTGCAATACATAAAACTTTCATGTCCCGGGCCCGATAGCAAAGCGCAACTATTGAAATTTTGTGGTTTAGTCATTCCACTATACTTAGAAGCATAGTAGCAGAGGCAGAATACCTCACACATTATTGCCTTTATTGTATGTGGTAAAGTAGCTACCTTTGCAAACCTTTTGGAGGCATGATATTGCCACTTGCGCAAACTGCAAAATGCAAACTTAGCACATCCCATATTACTACCTAAATATATGCATAACTTTTTATAGAAGTCCAGACAGCACGTTTTGTTGAGTGCTAGCCTTGTCACATAGAAAGCAAAATACAGCATTTGGTTGGCCTGCATTTCAAGATATACATGTATGTTTTATTTCTTCAATGAGGTCTTAGGCGCTACAAATTTTCTCATGACTGCCATGTATATCTCACTTCACTATGTAAAGTATAGTGTCAATTTTTACGAAAGGGAACACGCGTAAACGCATGGCCTGCAATATCCGCCGGCTGCTGGCAGCGCGTTCAAGCGGGAGCGAGAGCAACCACAGTCTTTTTTCGCGTCCTCTCGTGGCAAAAAAAAAACAACCATTTGTTGCTACTATAGAACGGCATGATGGCTACCCTTGCCCCTTCAAGGCGATTACTGGCTCTCGTGTAATCGCTCTCAAGGGGGAAGGGGTCGCAGTCTTGCCGCTGATTCCATATCAACAAACAATAGTTGTTTTGCTCGCCCCGAGAGGACGCGAAAAGAGAATGTGGTTGCTCTCGCTCCCGCTTGAACGCGCTGCCAGCAGCCGGCGGAGCGCGCCGGCCACGCGTTCACGCATGTTCTCTTTGATTAAAATTGACGTTGTTCATGGCGTTATCCGGTGGTACGCCAACAGGCCGAAACTCTCGGCCAATAGCGACTCCAGCAAACTACCACGGTTTCACGATCTATAGTTTAAACCTTCGGTAGTGTGCAAGAAGAGAACTTTGTTCGTGGGGTCTTAGACGCTGGAGAGAATCGCATTAGAGCTTTTATCACATTAGCAAGAAATACATCCTTTCGTTCTGGTTTCACCTGCTCAAGTTCAAAGGCTACCTACAAGCATGAAGATTCACTTTCTTACAAAGAGTTTATTGGCGTAACCGGATGGGCTATTAATTTTATCGGAAATAGATAATAAGCAGATACGAATAAGAGATTATCAAGATCTATTACCTACACTTTAAAACAGCATGTCGCAACTTTGATAAGTCTACTGCAGTTGTGTAGCCGCTACAGTGCTCGCCTGCGGACGCGAAGGTCACGGACGGATTCGATTCCGATAGGGGACACCTTGATTCATGTAGTGAAACAGGATATATATATATATATATATATATATTATATATGAAAAGAAGGTGTCCTTAGATCCGGCCCCGCCGTGGTGGTCTAGTGGCTAAGGTACTCGGCTGCTGACCCGCAGGTCGCGGGTTCGAATCCCGGCTGCGGCGGCTGCATTTCCGATGGAGGCGGAAATGTTGTAGGCCCGTGTGCTCAGATTTGGGTGCACGTTAAAGAACCCCAGGTGGTCGAAATTTCCGGAGCCCTCCACTACGGCGTCTCTCATAATCATATGGTGGTTTTGGGACGTTAAACCCCACAAATCAATCAATCCTTAGATCCAGTGGCAAAATACCAAAATATGGAGGACGGGCAAGACAAAACTTTTTATTTTCCTACGTTTCAGCCGGGGACCGGCCTGCATCAGGGATGAAGGCCGGTCTTCGGCTGAAACGTAGGAAAAATAAAAAAAGTTTTCGTTTAGCCCGTCCTCCACTTTTTCGTATATTATATATATATATATATATATATATATATATATATATATATATATATATATATGTGTGTGTGTGTGTGTGTGTGGTGTGTGTGTGTGTGTGTGTAGGTGTGTGTGTGCGGGTTGCGGTGCTACGTCTATTTGGTTTTCTTGGGTGTTCCTGTCTATTTTTGTGTCTGGCAGGCCACTTTTCCTCTTGGATCTTCAATCACAAATAATGAGCGATTAACACGTGCTCAGTCTTGCTTTCGCTTTGTCATGTCCGCCTTAATAAACTTATGTTGGAACTCAGCGCTAGTTTCATTGGTTCACCACTTGATCCAATAAATCACCCCTTTTGAGAGCTCATTGGTTTCTTGTCCTTGAGTGTTTTACACGCTGTTCAAGTCGCCATGTAAAACCGACTTCCCGGTTCCAGACATCGCTTTGATTCAGACATCGGTGCTAGCATTTCGATAAAAGCAAAATCCGATTGGCCCGTCTGATGTACGCTGTCAGTGCGCGTGAAAAGCACCAGGTGATCGAAATTTCAGTTCTTCAATGCACGGTATCTCATAATTATGTCGTGTTTCCGATATCTGAAACTCCCGATAACACTCGTGTCGTGACTTAGATAATCTGAAACTTGAGACACTCTCGTCCATTTTCCGGTACAAGGAAGACAAATATTATGAAGAGTCAGTATTTATTCACAAGTTTTACATGATGATGATGTCCCTCATATTTATTTATGCTACAGAAGCCAGCACTCGATGCGGGTGTTCGAATGAAGTCAATTGTAAAAAAAAATAGCTGCTAGCTGTCATATAAGTGTACAGTCCAAGCAATGTCGTGGCACCCAGAATTGAAAAATAGGACTTCCTAGCAAAAAGCCGTAATAAAATGCCGAGGGAAATTATCATGTGCATATTGTTTCAGCACTAAAAATCTATCAACATGCCGTCCATTTGATTATCGGACAGAGAATAATCAGGTCTATGAGGTAACTTTTTGCAATTTATCCGCTCATGCCATGCACATACACCGTAATGCGATGATGACCGTTCCATCACCATTTTTAATTCTACCTACTTTTTCTCAGTTTGATGTATTCTGTTTGTGACAAGATGCTCCTACGAACGCAATTCTTTACTTTATTGCTAATGATAGTACGCTTTGAGCGTGAGTCCGCGACGCGTTTATTAAAAAACGAACACAGGTTAAAGCGCTCAGAGATCCGAATCGGTGCTATCACGTGCACGAACCGCGGTCCTCTTCCTCGTCTTTTGCAGGCGCTGCTAATTGCCCCCTATCCAGTCTACAAATCACGCCCCCGCGGAAAAGGAGCCATCTGGCGACCTAAGGCACAGGTACGACAAAGTAGGTCGTAGTGCGGCTTCCAGTCAGTCGGACCGTGAACAGTCTCACGGCCACGACGGCGGCGGTCTGTGGATGACTGTACGGGCTCGACAACATAGTTTACCGGGGATGCTTGAGCAGGATACAGTAAGGGCCTTCATACTTAGGCAGCTGCTTTCAAGAAAGGGCTGGAGCTGAGGAGGGCAACGCGAAGCCACACCAATGTTCCAGGCGGATATGACTGGAAATGCAGGTTGGCCTCATGGCGGTCGTTTTGGTGTGCTTGGTCTTGTGTAGTTAACGAACGTGCTAGCTGCCTGCATTCTTCCGCATAGGTGGCGATTCTGAGAGAGTTGCAGACTATGAAGTATCCCGGTGGTACAACAGAATAGTATCCATAAATGAGGAGGGTTCACGGCCATATAGAAGAAGAAGGGAGAAAATCCAGTCGTGGACTGAGTGGCGTTGTGACAAATGGTAGGTGACAAACGGTAGGTGACAAACGGTAGTATGCTGGTCCCAGTTGTGTGGTCAGGCAGATACATACATGGACCGCATGTCGCCTAATGTGCGATTGAAGCGTTCAGTCATGCAATTGGTTTGGGGATGGTACGCACTGGTCGTTCGATGAACAACATTGCATTCACGCAGGAGGTCTTGTACGGCTTCTGAGAGGAACGTGCGTCCACGGTCGCTGAGTAACTCGCGAAGAGCGCCGTGGCGAAGAACAAGTTTGTGAAGAATTAATAGCCGACTTCACGTGATGTAGCCTCTGGCAGCGCGGCAGTCTCAGCATACCGTGTCAGATGATCAATAGCGACAAGCATCCAGCGATTCCCAAACGATGGCTAGACATTCTTTCTCCATGAAGAATAATTTTCTTCAGCTCTGATCAGAGTGCGACTCGCGTAAGAAACGACGTACTCATCGAAGCCAGACTTTCGCTGTGCAAGGATAGCGCCAAGGCCGACTCCACTAGCGTGCATGTGGATTTCGGTAGGGGCGTCTGGGTCAAAGTGACGGAGAATCGGCGGCGATGTCAAAAGATGACGTAATTTCGCAAATGGGGGGTCACAGGTTGATGACCATGCCGAGATACCTTGGCTGTCAGCAAGTAGACGTGTTAAAGGAATCATTATAGATGCGAAATTACGAATTGCCCCCAATTCATTCTAAACTAGAATAAATTTTACTTGAGATAGCGCCCCGCCAAGGGGGTCTAGTAGCTAAGGTACTCGGCTACCGACCCGCAGGTCGCGGGATGGAATCCCGGCGGCGACGGCGGCAATTTCGAAAGAGGCGGAAACGCTGTAGGCCCGTGTGCTCAGATTTGGGTGCACGTTAAAAAACCCTAGGTGGTAATAAGTTCCGGAGCCCTCCACTACGGCATCTCTCATATTCATATGGTGGTTTTGGGACGTTCAACCCCACAAATCAATCAATACTTGAGGTAGCGTTTTGTGTGGTGTGTTGCCTCCTTCCTATACTTCACACTAGTTCTCACCACGCTGTTTTCCGATTGTAGATGTTCTACCGTCTAGCCAGCAAGTTCATCCTATTGCTATGCTATGCATAACCAAGACGCGCGCGCGCGCGCGCGTGTGTGTGTGTGTGTGTGTGTGTGTGTGTGTGCGAGAGAGAGAGGAAAACAGTTTAAAGGAAGAACGACAACGCCTTAGCAGCAACCGTGGTTCAGTCCGGTTTCATGCAATGTGATATGTGATACACACATACAGAACGCTGTAGTGATGATGCTTCAATGAAGTTTTCCTTCGTGCCTGTTCTGACGGTTAGTCAAATTTATACTCGCAGCAAGACCTCTGAATGGCTTTTCGAAGGGAAACGACGTCGGTAGAAATTGTTATGTTTTTTTCCATAAATATTCTTGTGGCGTATATTGGTCCAAACACACCGAGCAGATTCGTTCCTCCTGTACATTTTAGCAATTCTATGACGCGATTTTCTCAAGAGAATGCCAAAATGGTTGATTGCAACACTGATGACAAGAAACCGAGTGTGTCTAAGTACAACTCAATAAAAAATTATACGAGCAGCACATAGTTGCTCCGCAGTTCACACTCTACAAATAACAAAGCTAGTTCAAGACGGAATGAATGTGGAAGTTGACGTATAAAGTTAAGAGTATGCGACGTGGTGCGCGTCCGAAGTTTCCTGCAACCTTTCTCGTTTTCTCGCAGTTTAAATTGCCACTTGGAGTTGCGAAGCACGTTTTTCCTGGAGACTTCGCAAAGAGATTTGTGCCCAGCTGGTAGCTTAGCGACGAAGGTGGGAAATAAGAGCGCCAGCAAAAGAAAAAAATTTCCATGCGACACGCGATGCGTTAGCATAGTATCTACTGCGAGATGAAATCTCTTTCGACAGCTTCATTTTAACTCATATTCCCCATTCCAAATTTCAGCTAAACAATAAATTGACTTGCAACCACTGTTAACACGTTTGTGAAAAGACCAAGCATCAACCCTTTCAGTGCTTTATCTTCCAGCTAGAACTTCACAATCATATCGATTCAAAGAATACAGCTCAGCATATTTTCTAGCAAAAGTGCGCCCTCATGCTTGCTGCTCATTCATTCACTACTTTTGAGATGAAGCAAAAATAAAATCGTATATATTCAGGATACCATGTCATACACAGAAGTAAGAGTGGTAAGCTTGCTTGGATAAAATTGTGAATATCTCTGGTATCGTTCAATGTAAATATCACTATGGCCGCCATTTATTCGTGGAATATGCAAGAATGTAATGTAACTAAAGCTTTTTCTGTGTACACCCGCCCTAGATAGGCGCCCTCTCTGCATGTTTGATCGTGCGTATGCCTTTTATAAGCAGTGCTGTATTTGATGGTAAAGGCTTATTCAGGCCCATTGTGTACGTAACGGTGCAAGAAACGGACGGAAACAAAAGCAGAGACCAACAAGAGCCGACTATCAACTAAAGCTTTATTACAAGTAGTTCAGTACAATACGCTTCAGTTGATACCCTGCGCTTCTCTGTCATTTTCTCTCCTGGCTTCCATCCGTTTTTTGCTCAATCACATACATTATGGATTATTACGAACTCTTACACTTACCAATCTTCTGGGGCTTATTCAGACGTTGCCCACTCCCGTCCATATGGTACCAGAAATGCAGGGCAATGCATTTAGCTTGCCCGTTCGACTTGCAAACGCCCGCCTCTGTATCCGACAAGTTCCAAAGAGAGCTTACTAAACAATGCGGCATCGACGCTACTTCCACCACCAAGTCCAATCTACACTACTGGCGAAGTTTTATTGGGATAGTTAGGCGGACAGTCTCCGCTGGGTTTTGCCGTCGCCGCCACCGTCATGTACCGTATCTGTATAGGTACCTATATATAAGAAAACTTTAAGAAAAAAAAAGCCGCCTGCGCTCAGTAGTTAGGTCATCGCCATGTGCGAACGCGCGCCTATCTCCCACGTGTCCTTTGCCCTCCAGATGGGGGTGGGTGGGTAAGGTGCTTGTGCACGTGCACTTAACCTTCGGTAGGGGAATTGCGTTTCTTGGCCTTTCACCGGAAAGAGTTCGTTTAGTCACCTCGCTCGCTTGCAAGAACCCCTTCGCGCAAAGACCGCACTTTTCAAACACAGCGAAGTAACAACTAGGACATTTGTCAGTTCGCACTCAAATCTGTACCTGTTAATACGTTTCGTGCGTCGTTTTGTTTAAACAATGTATTAAACGTCGAGCTGTAAACGTTGTCAGTTAGCTCTCGTCCTGCGCGTGTTGTTTTCCTATGTCATTTGTGCGTGAGCAGCACGCCGCACGTTTCGATCTGCTTGCCGTTCTCAATGTTACATTCCAAGTTGTTGCTATCACATTCATTTCTTCACCCTTAGTGTGAAACTGAGCGTTTCACAGCTGGACTGCATTGAAAAGTGAGTTTGCTTTGTACTCATACGGCTACCGTTCTGAGCAACAGACTAAAGAAGTTCAAGCAGTGACTGTTTCTGTGATAATGGCCGAAGAAGAATGGCGAGCGTCCTATGCCTTCCAGTTTGCAGATGAAGATGTGAAACAAAACGTAGACAAGCCCAGGAAAAATTTGAAGCCCACCTCATAGCGCCAACAAATCCCACATTCCACACAATTCGCTCGGGCTCTCTCGACCAGTGAGAGGTTGAAGTTTTAAGCAAGCGGTATTTTGGCATTACAATTAATGCTCGTAAGCGCCAATTAGGTAAACTAGAAGACATACTACTTCGCAGTATAATTACACTGAGAAGGAAAAACAAGAGCTCACAGCACAAACTTCAGGCGGGAAATTCTACGTATTAGAAAGCCAATGATTCACCATGCCAAAGAACAAGGACAGATGTGTTTTAATGAAATATAGGAAGTCCTGGCAGACACCGCAAGGGAGAGATGTGTACAGAGGGGTCAAATGTCAAAGGGTACAACGGAGCGCGTGTCGTCTGCTCGGCGCTGTATACCACTGGTCATCTGCGGAAACTACTGGTTTCGGCGCTATGGGTTTGTAGCCTACTCAATGGCTCAGCAGACTGGGTGCTGCAACCAGCCACCAGTGGCGCCAATGCAGAATACTAGCGCTTCATTTTTTTTTTAACAGCGAACCCGTCCTAAAGACTGAAACCATTCTCATTGCGTGCCGGAGTTGTGGCTTCGCAGAACACACACAAAAACCACCGCCATATTCAAAACGTTAACGATGTTAGTAGAGCTTGCTCGGAGGTGCACGGGGCGTTACTTGGCGAGGCAATTTACGTAAAAAGGCTTGCTTACGAGCCGGTGCATTATGTGTACATTGAAGACCGCACTGTCAGCCAGGTTCCGCAGCCAGCACTGCGAAGTGTTGGTGACGTTGATTGACGCCTTAACCACCGGCCCCTTTATGCCATACTGCCGCTGCAGCAAGTCATATACCTAACCCCTCATAAATGATAGACGTCGAGCAATCAGACGCTCTTAACAGGGTTTAGAGCAGCAGGTTAGAGGGTTCTGGAGGCTATTGTAGTTATGCATAGCACTCATGAAAGAACTTGCCACGTGCACCTGTGCCTACGAAGCGCCGAGAAACTAAGGTGGACGTAGCCGCGAGGAGGCCAGCGCACGGGTTATCGAAAACCAACGTCTTGTGTGGCGCTGTGCAATTTAATGAGCATTGCTGGAATCACCGGTCACTTTGAGCAGACCTTGAGCGGCGACCGGAAAAGTATACGCTAGAAAAAACTGGTGTACACGCCGACGTCACTGAACAGGGTATGAGCATAAGAAGCTTGCCAAGCAAGGTTCTAAAAGCAAGGTGTCCTGTTGAAGGCAACCAATATTACAAGTGCGGTAGCTGAAACCGATTCTCGCCTAAACAACAAGTCAGAAAAAGGAATCAAGAATGCTGAATTCAGTAGATCGACGCGGCAGAGGATTCGGTTATTTCCTACCAACGTTGCAAATGAACACACTTGATGAGCATCACCTTGGTCGCCTACATTAGATGTCCCTATATCAATCATCATGTGCAAGATTGATACCGGGGCCAACAGCTAGGCCATTCACAAGGATGCGCTAAAATTGTAATGACACAGCCAGCGCAATCTTTCTCCTCTATGCAGTGATTGTTTCGACAGTACAAGAAAAAGGCATCACATAGGAGGAGCTCCTGATATCTGCTGCTACAAAATTGGTTACAGCCCTGTCTTCATTGTGAAAGAAGGAATTCTGTTGCACTGACAGGAAAGTTACAGAACACTTGGGACTGAATGTCAGCGGTATACGCGGTGGACGCCTCAGATAATATCATCATCATCATCATCATCAGCCTGACCACGTCCACTGCAGGACAAAGGCCTCTCCCATGTTCCGCCAGTTAACCCGGTCCTGTGCTTGCTGCTGCCAATTTATACTCGAAACTTCTTAATCTCGTCTGCCCACCTAACCTTCTCTCTCCCCCTAACCCGCTTCCCTTCTCTGGGAATCCAGTTAGTTACCGTTAATGACCAGCGGTCATCCTATCTACGTGCTACCTGCCCGACCCAAGTCCATTTCCTCTTGTTTGTTTCAACTATGATATCCTTAACCCCCGTTTGTCTCCTAATCCACTCTGCTCTCTCTTGTCTCTTAAGGTTACACCTACCATTTTTTGTTTCCATTGCTCGCTGCGTCGTCCTCAATTTAAGCTGAACCCTCATTGTAAGTCTCCAGGTTTCTGCTCCGTAGCTAAGTACCGGCAAGATACAGCTGTTCTATACCTTCCTCTTGAGGGATAGTGGAAATCTACCTGTCATAATTTGAGAGTGCTTGCCGAATGTGCTCCACCCCATTCTTATTCTTCTAGTTACTTCAATCTCATGGTTAGGCTCTGCATTTATTACCTGCCCTAAGTAGACATAGTCTTTTACAACTTCAAGTGCACTATTACCTATCTCGAAGCGCTGCTCCTTTCCGAGGTTATTGTACATACTTTCGTTTTCTGCAGATTAATTTTTTAAGACCTACCTTTCTGCTCTCCTCTTCTAACTCCGTAATCATGAGTTGCAGTTCGTCCCCTGAGTTACTCAGCAATGCAATGTCATCGGCGAAGCGCAGGTTACTAAGGTATTCTCCATTACTCTTATCCCTAACTGTTCCCAATCTAGGCTTCTGAAAACCTGCTGTAAGCACGCGGGAAATAGAATTGGGGAGATGTGTCCCCCTGCCTTACACCCTTCTTGATTGGTATTCTGTTGCTTTCTTTATGAAGCACTATGGTAAGCAGTTGATCCCCTGTAGATTTCTTCCAGAATGTTTTATATACTTCATCTACGCCCTCATTCGCAGTGTCTGCATGACGGCTGATATTTCCACTGAATCAAACGCCTTCTCGTAATCTATGAAGGCTATGTATAGTGGTTGGTTATACTCTGAGCATTTCTCTATTACCTGATTGATAGTATGAATGTTGTCAATTGTTGAGTAGCCTGTTCGAAATCCTGCTTGTTCCTTTGGTTGATTGAATTCTAATGTTTTAATTTAAAAGTATTGAAGGCGTTTTTCCGGGTTTGGGTAAATAAACGGCGTCGCTTACCACATGGAGTTTAGGCCTGAAGCTCAAGGAATCATTAGGTCGGCAAGCCACATCACCATTGCCCTTCAAGAATGTGTCACAGTTCAGCTGGAGCTGATAAAGTAAGACATAGAGTCAATGTTTAGGTAAAGAAAAAAACACATTCCTGGTCAAGCCATATAGATATGATTGTGAAGAAAAAAAAAAGTGTTCATTTACCGATCACAATTGCATGAGGCGTTTCTCAGCGAGGGATAAGATATGCCTACATCAGAAGAAGTTGCCGCGAAGCATTTCATGTTTTTGTTGTGCATGCCGGCCCACAGCCTTGACTCTGTGATACAGAACGTGTGTCATTTATCTAGTATGATCGTGGTCCCACGTGTGCAGCTGTTTCGGGGGGGCGTATCTCGAATGATTAACGCTGTCTAACAATTCAGCGGGCATTTTGTCCCCAGATGGCCAATGAGCTTATGTTTCCCGCCACTGAGGCTGAGGGGTACAGTTTATTGTGGCGCAAGTCCGCCTTTTTTTTAGAGCCTCCCAGTCTCCCGTTTTGGCGCTGCCGTCACTCCCGCATGACATCTGGTGCAGGTGCTGGGTATGCACAAAAGCAATCTTCCAGCATTCACGACAAAGAACAAGGACGCTGATGGCACGGATACCCGAAGCATGCTGTCGTGTTCAAAACTTGCCGTATGCGCTGAGACTGTCCCCCCATGAATACACAGGGAGGCTTCCACACACACCATGAGTGGCGCGCAGACATCCCCCAGCGTCATTTTGCAACAGCCCCACGTGCCTCCAACTTTCCGCGTTTGCGCCACTGAAGACCAGGAAGAATGGCTAGAAGAATTCGAGTGGGTGGCATCATCAACATGTGGGATGAAGAAATGAAGTTGCAAATTGTTTACTTTTCCTCTGGCTCCACCAGAACGTTGTACGAAAACAACAAGACCACAATATCCACCTGAGATTTTTTTAGAAATGAGGTGCTCAGGACTTTCACGAACATCATGCGAAAAGAATGAGCTGAACTTCTCCTTGAGTCAAGAACCCAACAACCCAATGAAACTGTTATAGTGCACGATGAAGAAATCAAACGTTTTTTTTTTTTCGTTGAGCAGACCAAAACAATAGAAAAGACCAAATGGTGAGTACCAAATGGTAGGAGTGAGACGATTTTCGCAGGCTTAGTAAGGAATCCTCCTCTAATAATTCATAGTGGACTGTTGATCCTTTTCTGCTCGCGAAAAGCCACAGTTTCAACGGAAGGGCCAAAGCAATGAATGCGATAGCAAAAAGTGTAATCTTATACCAAGTATGGCTGGTAGTTAGCAATTCTAGACTCAATCTCTCATAAGTTCAAGACCACTGTTATAATAGAATAACCGCAACACTTTTGGCACTGCCTCTCCGCGTTAAAGCGCAGCGCTTAGACTGGTGACTGAGACGCACTCTGACGGCTGCTGCAAAAGCGGGCACGCTAATTAACAGCGGGGCTCTTCTTTTCAACTTCAAGCTCACAGTTGCCACTCAAACAGACCTTCCCTTCACGTTATTTGTGCTCCTTCGAAATAACGCGCTGGCTCCATTGGTCCCTGCTTTTGCCGCGTCGTTGCCATCGCACGCGCACGTTTGTCCCTGGAGAAACATGCAATGCACGGGGCGTCTTATCAATGCTCAATTTGGACTATATAAGGCATATTCTGGTAATGGATATAGCTTAAAACACGTCGGAATTGTCCGTACATTAAAGTATCGCAATCAAACTAAGCAACGAAAGCATGGCCCCCTTAGCGATGGAAGTAAAACAAATCAATAAAAAGAATTGATTAAATGAACGAGGTAGTTTTAGCTTCTCTGTTATGATCGTATGAAAAGGTTTCATAGAATATCTTTTAGGATTTTTACATGCTTTTCTGTTAGATACTCTTTCAAAATCCAACTACTTTTTCGCATATGCCCCTATTTCAGATGGGTAAAAAGGCGTGTTCAACATTGGCCTGGCGGTATTTTTAATGCAATGTCCTTTAGGAAACTAATACATACTCGGCAGTGTCATTTCCATTTTGCTCAAAATTATTGTGAAAATAGGTTTAAGTTTGAACCTTTTTTCTTTCCCAATTGTGTAGGAAAAATGTGCGCCCTAAGCTTGAACAATTTTTTTATCCAGGTTCAAATGCATAAGCAATATACCAGAAAAAATTATGAAAACATTAAAGTAAAATTTCAACACCGCAAATTTTCGTTAAATGTAACAAGATGGAACAACAAAAATATATCATTCTTAAAACGAGTTCCGCATTCTGAAAGACAAACAGAGATGGAAATCAATCATCTTAGAGGCAGCTGTTTCATTTAGGGAGCATTTTCGTTTTACAGCTTTCTGTTTACTGAGAGTCTACTGTTTTCTTATACTGTTAGCGAAGTAGACGTGTGATGTTTCGAACTTTCACAAACATGCCTTTTTGTTAATACGTTAGGCCGCATCTTTCAAAAGGTGAAAGAATGACAGAAGTAAACGACACATCCAACCTGATAATCATGACGCAGAAGTCATGTACGGCACCATTTGTTCCCACCTCGTAACGTTGTGCTGATTTTAAACTGACATATCAACATTTTTCATTCGTGCTTCGCATATCGTTGATTCGCACAATACGTGGGATCTGCCATTTTTATGCAATTTAAATATACAGTTTAATTTTATGACATATAGCTCATTTTAGCCTCATCATTTTATTGTATATGAATATTATTCTTTATAACCTTGTAATCTACTATATTCACTACTATAGTTCCCAATCAAATACTTGTTTACGATTTATGGGAGGTACCAATTCAGTTCATACTACGGAATCTCCTTCTCCATGTTTTTTCGTACAGTGCGATGATAGACAATAAAACTTGAGTTGATTTAGCTAATGTGGTTTCTTGGGTGAGTCGGTACGGCATGATTCACATAAAATTGAACGCCAATAACGAGGGACAAGAAAAGAAGGAGACAGACAGCGGCACTGACTTAGAACAAGACTTATTTGCCGGAATTACGTAATATATACTTGAGCAGTATCTGACAAATAAGAGAAATGACAAATCAAAGAAAGCACAGAATTCACCTAACAACCGAGTAATAATCGTGATAACGCGCCATGAACATCACGTGTACCAACGTTCTGAAGAGAATCTTTTCGTTTTGTGACAAAACAATCGAAGGCCTTCTCACACATGCACTGCCCAGCCTTTCTACTTCTGCAGCCTCATAAATTTCGCGTATAATCTGGTCCCAATGAGGCTTGATGACGGTACATTGCTAAAAGTCGGCGACACAACCGCAGTCTCGGCAACGAATGCCGAGGTGGTTCAATACTGTAGAAGAGACGTTGTGAGCATGCATGTTCTTTTCGCCGCTCATTTAAACACTTGCCTGTTTGGCTGATTGTACCTCGTTATTGGCGCTGTTTTTTATTTTAGTTGATTTGAATTTTATTTGACATGGCGCATCTCAATTCGTATACCTTTGCCCCTAACCCTGGATATGCTAATATACTATACTCAACTGTGGGATGATTGATCGCATTCTCTAACTCGTTTTTTTTTATTTTGTCTATATGACTCTGGGCTACAACATGTGATGACACGAAGTGACATAGCCAGGGCGCCAAAAGTGCGTCACCTGAAGTACCAGCCCGAATAGCACCCAGACTTCCGGGGAGTGCCAAGAAACACGCTATTTTTCGTGCCCGTGGCTTCTTCTGTAGACCACATCGTTAATCGTTGCTGGAGAGTGCTGTGTAGTGGTGTCACCAGGGCGTTCCTGCTTTCATTCACTGCGTCATTCATCGTGACATAAGGTGAAAGCAAGAATGATTTATAACACTTGGTTTCGTCCACGTTTCCAGGAGTATACAGCACCGGTGGGCCACTGGTATTTTACTCACATGACATACATATACATTGTCATTCATTTACAGCTACTGGAGGAGCCGTAAAACATGGAGTACTTAGCGCTATTCATTGCAGGATGAGGTTCCTTCATCAAAATAGTTATCTAAAACTACCCGTAGAAAATATCTGGCCTGCTTTTGTTAGCTCTCCAGTTCTCTTTGTGACTACAAACTGCACTTTTTTACACTTTTTTTGGATAAATCGCGTGAGAAATAGCTCATAACTATGCTACTCGATAGCCAAAAATTTAGATCCAACTAACATCCAGAAAAACTGTGACATGGGCCCCGGGGCACGAAGCCGGAACAGGGAACTTACATGCGGCTCAGGTGGCTCGAGAATTTACCAACCACCAAGTAAACCCAGATTCTGTAGTAGAGGACCATATTCCACAAGACCCCTCCTACGCAACGAACCTCGAATATTATAGGGGAAATAGACACATCCATCCACCTCCACACGGCACACTAAGCGCTGCTTTGGTGACGATGCTACGGAGTTTACAGACAAAGACTTGCAGAAATCTGCACACTCTCCATGTGATCTACGCCACGGCGTATAACGTCATCTGTCCATGGTGAGGAACAATGCCGATACTTTTTTTATATAATGTGGGAGTGTGCAGAACATGGAGAAGAGCACGACACAAATAACAGATGGGATGAATGGGAAGTGCTGCTGTCTATCTCGGCTCTTGAAGATCAGCGACAAGTAATCCGAAGAGCTGAACCGATAGCTCATGCCACTAGAGCCCACCCCAAATTCTAATTAGGGGCCCCACCCAGTCGGAGAGACTATGATGTTCACCCTTGTGTTACCTACCCTACAGGTCGTTGATGTTATTTCCTGTCTCGTATCTGTGTATAACAAAGCTGCCTTCCTCTACTATTACTACTACTACTACTACTACTACTAGTAGTAATACTAGTTGTAGTAGTTGTAGTGGTGGGGGCAGTATCAGTTATAGTAGTAGTTGTAGTAGTAGTAAACTTATTGGAAAACATTTTACTTCATTACTGCGGCTTTATATTTCATGGCCACATAAATTTTCGTGGCCCGTTTGCTTTGGGAAATTGTAGCCTCCGTCATATTTCTTATGGGCCAAAAAATACACAAACAAAAACACAACAAACACTTAACAAAATAAAAGTTTCCCCTGTTTTTAACATGTTAACACAATGAATGCTTCTGTATCCGCAAATTTACATCTAACAGTACCCCAAATATGTGTTAAGTATCACACGTTTCACACTTTCTTATGGCCTTTTGTTGTTCTTGTCTGCTTTGGTTCTTGAATATGTCTTGTATTATCTTTTTGTACAATATTTTATTTCAATTCTTATAATTCTGTTTGGTGCTCGAGTGCCGTTTCTTTGGTTTTATCATGTCTGTTTCTCAATTTTCATATATATCAAGAGCCTCCTCTTTATATTGTGAAGACATGGCAGTAAAATACGTAAATAAAACACCCTAAGCATCGAAAGAAAACCACGGCTCCTCTGTTATCGTGTCCAATCAATGATGTTTCTATTTTCATCAATGAAGTACGCCAGGAGAGTGCACGTGTTGTACCAGCGAGTGCTTATTGTTGCCAAACATGTCATTTGAGCTGGCAGCATAGCTTAATAAATGTAGCGTTGCTGGAGATGATTGTTCCAGACACGTAGCATGCCTCCCTTTCCATCCCTTTACTCAACATTGCATCCTCCTGTCAGTCCGACAGCTAGTACTGCCAAGAACTTTTGCGGCCGGGAAATCAGCCACGGCGAAGATAATCAAATTAGCGAACTGCGCGGAAACGTCTTAGGATTAACGTGTCTTACAAGTCTGATGGTCTGAAACAATAACAAGAGGGTGAGTGAGTGTGCCAGGGCGAAAGTTTTTTTCATTTCATGTCGCCATGCTTTCAGATATTTTTCTATGTGGCACCGGATTCTTCTCTGGCTACTCTTTTGTGTTGTGGTGAGCGCGCAATTCGCGTATGCAGCTCTCGACGAAACAGCGCACCTTCGAAGAACGCAGATTAACTAACTGCAAGACGGCAAGGTATTAAGGAAGCAAACAAAAAGCTTTGGCGGTATTCATAGGGGACAGCCAATTAGTTTTGTGGGAGACAACGAACACACTCGCTGGCAACCGCCCTTTCGCCTCCGGGCCTTCTTCGTTCGCAGGTGCTCTAGCCTCACATGACATTACTTCCTTCTTTTTAGTTTATATAAGCATTTGCGCAACAGGGGCACCGAAATGGGCTTCCCTTGCTTTTTCATACACCAACAAACGTGTTACTGAGAGGCTATCAGATATATCTTACAAGTAACAAAATAGTATATGCACAGAATATAAGCGTCTACAAGCATAAATTGCCCCATAGCGACCAACCACTGCAAACAAACCTAATGTCCTACAGCTCAATGTTATGATAATTTAACGTTTGCTCCGAACTACAAGCTTCATAAACAATATCTGCAAGAGGCTGAATTTCCAAAGTTTTTTTTCCCGTAAGGTCCCTGTGTCACTGGTGCGTCACCTTTACTAGAAGTGTTGACAAAACTGAAGTTGGTTGACGTGGTGCATAGCTAATGAGAAGTTTTTGAGCCCTCGAAAAAGACATGCTCAAATAAACGAGTGATAAGGGTGTGTACGCCAAGTGTCTGTGTGTGTGTGCGCGCGTGTGTGTGTGTGTGTGCGTGCGTGCGTGCGAGTGCGTGCGTGCATGCGCGCGCGATTTTGTTTGTTTCTGGGCTCGACAAATGCCTTTGGCTGATTAAAAAAAGTACCAGTCATCATGCAAAGCTCTAACCTCTTCGTGCGTGTAGATTTAAGCAACGAAATATTTTCCTTGGAACGAGGCCCCCAATTTTTTAAAGCATAGAAGCCGAATTGATAACCAAAGTTACAGTTTATAAATAGGCACCTAAAAGATATAATAAAATGAAACATAAATTTACATTTGTTAACCTTAATCAAGAATGTTTCAGTGCCTTCACGAAACTGTTTCACTAACCAGGAGTTTGTAAGCGTAGTAAATACTACCATTAGTGACCAGGAAGGCTCTTTTAGCGTTCCTTACTAGGTAACTATTGATCCACTTCCATCTTGTCAGATCTCTTGCATATGATTGTGTCTGATTAAAAGTAAATATTTCGGTCAAACTGACACTTTTATATCGCCGAATGCCAGGGGTGTAGGTAATATTACATCCGCAAGTATTGGCAAAAGTGTCTTCGCGCAATATAATTCGCAACCTTAAAATGAATTTGCAGACATGCTGTATGCGCCCTTATATAGTAGTTTCAAACATTCTGTGTGCGTCTTTATTTCATAGTTTTGATGATAATTTAAACAAAACAATGCTAACAAATGTAACTTCAATGACAACAACCGAGAAGGCGTGCTCAATATATAACACACACCTTCACGGGTACTAGGCTGATGGGAGATGCAGGGCATTCACAAGGTGCAGAGACTACTGCCATTCGCTCGGTGAATACATGCGAAGCATTTCTCCGAGAACTGTGGCGACTTAATCTTCTTATATATAGAGAACTTGGGCGACTCTATCTATCTATCTATCTATCTATCTATCTATCTATCTATCTATCTATCTATCTATCTATCTATCTATCTATCTATCTATCTATCTATCTATCTATCTATCTATCTATCTATCTGTCTATCTAGCTATCTATCTATCTATCTATCTATCTATCTATGTATCTATGTATCTATCTATCTATTCATCTATCTGTCTGTCTGTCTGTCTGTCTGTCTGTCTGTCTGTCTGTCTGTCTGTCTGTCTACGGCTTTTAGCTCTCCTGACCATTTCGATAATGGTATCTTTACGAAAATCGGTATGCCTCAAAATGAATGCATGACGAGCATAATTCACTAGTCATAAGATGAATATCATGACATGTATGTCATGAATGTCATCTTTTAGATTTTATGGTCTTGCTGGTGTTGCGGTGATATCGTTCACATGACATATTGCAAAACTGGTATGTATGAAATGACTGCATGTCGAACATAAGTGACAGACCCTAATGCGGAAATCATGACATGCATGTCATGTGTGTCATGACTACACGCTACGGTCAAGGTGCGCTCGTGGTCGTTTTGCTAGCTTCCCGTATATTAATTTTGGTATTACGGGACGAGAATGTATGATGAATGTATATCACTGGTGCAAACATCATAATCATGAGATGCGTGTCATGTAAAAACATGATTACATGTCGTGCTCTTGATGCGCTCGTGGCTGTTTTGCTAGCTTCACATATACCGCATTCTGTATCACGTGACGCGAATAGATTACGGAGGTAAATGACACGTCCAAACATGATAATCATGATATGCGTGTCACGTAAGACATTACTACATGCCACGCTCATAGCGTGCTCGCAGCCGTTTCGCTAGCTTCACATAGACAAAGTTTGGTATTATGTGACGGGAATATACGACGAGCGCAAATTCCAGGCGCAAACATCATAATTGTGACATCTAATGACGTACGGCATATTTTAAGTCCACCTCGTAACTTCATGCTGATTTTAAAGTGAAATATCAACCTTCATCATTCGTACTTCGCACATCATCGATTCCCTCTGCACTTGGGATCTGCCATTTTTTTTAAATCAAACTTTACAAAACATTTCAAGTAGCTTAAAGGGGGTTTTGATATACGCTTTGTGAATCTGTTATCGACTTACAAATCTATCTTGAATATAATGAAAAAAGGAACTCTTTTTCTGCTTCTATTTCTGAAGGAACATTTGTGAAGAATATTTTTCATACCGAGTAGTTAAGTTCTTTCCAGTTATTACATTTGCAGATGGTATCCTTCCAAAACAAATTATTCATTGTAGGCATGACCATTCTTTAGCTCAAAATATAATTGTTCTATGAATTGATTACATTGACTGTCATGATTAAAAGCTTTATTAAATAACTATCTGTGTCAATTCTGCAGGCAACAACATCCGTTCGATTCAGTAAGGGTGGATAGTATCTAAAAAGAAGTCACAAATGTTTGCATTGGATAACTTCATTGTTTACAGAGAAAATGCTCTTGTGATGAAAGTATTGTTTGGAGAATACTCCACTTAAAGTTGGAGTCGCTGCAGTACAGGCATGAACTTACCAGCTTTTGTGGCTGCTTTTAAATGCTTTCTACGGATCGCAAAGGTTCGTCACTTCGTAGAAGCAATCGTCAGTTATGCTCGAATATTGTGCCATGAAAATTAAAAAAACTTGCATGTTAACTCCTCTTTGCCATCGTCCCTTTACAAAGGCTGGTACCTTAAACGCCCGCTACGTTCCACGCGGTAATTGTTCATGTGTGATACAAAATTTATACAAGCTATATTTGCATAGTCATGTTGGAATACCAGATCATGCAATACAGCAATATCTCAAATACAGGGTCCACATGACATGACTTTTCGCGTTTATGACTGCTCGAAAATTCAGCCTAGCAAAATGCCAGCTACCAAAATAGAGGGCTGTAAGTATACGCCTCAGCGTTCTGTTATAGCATATGTCGCGTGCGCAAGAGCATTCATAGATTCTGTCACTTTGCTTTCGGGTTTCTTTTCAGATAATACATGTGACTTTAAGTGCATCGTAAGGCGAAGATGTCATTGTGATGTGCCCTTACCAGGATAGTTCTATGTGGTCCCTACTGTAACTATTCATTGCAAAAAAAAACAATTTATTATTTATAACATTATATGCTGCAACTCTAACATAACAGACTCACTACGGCATTTTGCACAGTATATATAAAGCAACTATATATAAATCAGCTGTTGAGGAATTGTAGGTCAGTCGTTTTATTAACCATTAAAAAACGTTGATAGCTGTGTTAAGAGTTTCAGTTTGTTCATTTCAGTTGTCACCTCCACCTCTCTGCCATGAAGTGATTCGAACTACGCCGCGCTTAACTTATTACCATGTTAATCACTCCTGTGACTCCGCCGCGTAGGTCTAGCAGCTGAAGTACTCGGCTGCTCCACCACAGTTAGCGGGATCAAATTCCGGCTGCGGTGGTTGCATTTTCGATGGAGGCGAGAATGCTGTAGGCCCGTGAGCTGAGATTTGGGTGGAAGGTAAAGGCCAACTCCAGGTATTTTTTGAGGTCAGTGGATCTCAATGAAATTCACTGGGTACGTTTATTTGAACGTTTACGCCTTCCATGCCAAGTTTCAGGCTTGAGAGTTTTGCACATTCTTTTCTATTGAATTTTAAAGCTTGCCTCGAAACACTCACCCCACTTGCCAGAATTAATGGTAACATTATGCGTGTGACGTTGAGTTTTGCCTGGCGGAAGTTTTGCCTGGCGGAGCATCATGTGGAGTCAGGCAAGTTCCGGCAGCGTCAGGCAAAACTTTGCGTGCTCAAAAAACAAAAATGTCTTAGTTAATACCTTGAATCAGTACTTGTAATAGCTGAAATAACCTTTAAAAAGGCCATCCTTCCAGCTTTCGCTGTAACAGTCTGCTGCCTGTTCCACGGAGGCCTCGCGATGTTTTGTTACAGCGCAGGGAAACTCTGTCAACGGCGAGGACAGGTGCTGCCATCTGGCGTGCATTATGTGACATCAGGCAAGTGCCGACAGCGTCAGGCAAATCTTTCCGTCGCTCATCGAAGCATACCCGGTTGGGTTTCGGTTTTGGTATTGCGATTTTTCGGTAAATAAAAATTATTTTCGAGTTTTTGTGCACCTAAGTTATCCGGCGCGTGAGAAGAGTGTCTAGGAAACATAAAAGCACTATCATCCGGACATGGTAAAAAAATTGTCAGATCCCACGTACAATGGGAATCAATGATATGCGCAGCACGAATTAGAAATGTTGATATATGACATTTTGAAATCAGCGCAGCGTCACGAGGTGGAGGTAAGTGATGCCATACATGACTTCCGTGTGATGGTTATCATGGTTGAATGTGTCATTTGTCTTTGTCATCTATTCACGTAACGTGATTCCAAATTTAGTATATGTGGAGCTAGCGAAACGACCGCGAGCCCGCTATGAGCGTGATATGCATTCATGTTCTTACATGACACGCGTCTCAGGATTATCACGTTTGCACCAGGCATATATATCGTCCTCTATTGAAGTCACGTAACACCAAATTTGGTATATGTAGAGCTAGCAACACGGCTGCGAGCGCATCATGGAGGGCCCAATATACTCAATTGCAACGTTGACGTGCACGCACGCTGGACACAGCGACACTACGTTAGCAAAACGCGTGCAGTCTACAGTCTGACGCAAGGTGTGACCAGCGTCCGCAGGCACGGCGCGACGGCAATGAGCGCGAAATGTGACATGCTGCATTTCGCGCCGATGTGTTACCCCGACAACACTGCCTCTCACCCTTTTGGGACGGAGGGACGCTAGACGCAATAAAATGTGCATGTGTCAAAGCAACGCAGCGCGGCGCGCGCCTGCGAGTGTATGGCAGGAGCGGCGCCTGGCGTGGCAACGCTGGCGTGACGTGACGAAACGAACGCCGGTGAGCACGCGCACCACGTCACGTCGAAATGTATTGGCACCTCAACTGTGGCATGTAGTCATGTTTCCATATGACACGCATCTCATGATTATGATGTTTGCACCAGTCGCATACCTTCGTCACCAATTAGCGTCACGTAATACCAAATTTGGCATTTGTGAAGCTAGTGAAACGGCCTGGAGCGCATCATAAACGTAGCATGTATTCATGTTGTTACATGACACGCATCTCATGTTTATCCTGTTTGCACCAGTATCATACCTTCGTCATCCATTCGCGTCCCATATTACCAAATTAGGTATGAGTGAAGCTAGTGAAACGGCCACCAGCGCATCATGAGCGTGGCATGTAGTTATTTTGTTACATGACACTCATATCATGATTATCATGTTTGCACCAGTCACATAGCTCCTCCTTCATTCACGTAGTATAATACGAAATTTGGTACATGTGACGCTAGCGAAACGGCCGCGAGCGCATCATGAGCATGGCATGTAGTCATGTTATTACATGAAACGCATGTCGTGATTTTCATGTTAGGGTCGGTCGATTATGTTCGGTATGCAGTCAATTCCATACCATAGCAGTTTTGCAACATGCGTTGTGAACGAAACCACCGCAAGAGCTGCAGCACCATGAAATATAAATCATGACATTCATGACATACATGTCATGATTTTCATGTCATGACTAGTCAAATATGTTCCTGATACAGTCATGTTATGCCATAGCAAGTTTGGTATCGATAGCAATATGAAAAAGACCAGGAGAGCTAAAAGTCGTAGGCGGCTAGACATATAGATAGATGGATTGAATAGATAGATAGATAGATAGATAGATAGATAGATAGATAGATAGATGGATAGATGGATAGATAGATAGATAGATAGATAGATAGATACGCTCAAGGTCTTTGAAGTTCGATAAAGAATGCTTCGCATTTAAAATCGCTTTAGTTGGCCTTTAAAGAACCCAAGGTGGTCGAAATTTCCTGAGCCCTCTACTACAGCGTCTCTCATAATCATAAGGTAGTTTATCCTATCAGTCACATGGTGGCTTACTATCAATAAGTCCATGCCTCCTGTGACAAATCGGGGGTTGGAACTAATCTTATTATTATGCGGACATTTCTCTTTAGGGGCGAAGCTCTTCAGTGTGTGAGTCTGTCCTTCCGCTGTTGTTGTACGTAGCCCGCAGTGGCACATACCCGCTCTGGAGGGGCATGTGCTACAGGGGATGTGGGGTGGGAAATGGCGGTGCTTGGATTATTCACCAGATGGACGCACAGATGGACGCATAGACAGACGTACAGACAGACTAGCACACAAACGGATGGATGGACGGTTGCGCGAAATGGGTATGTGCCACAGGGGATGCGAGATATCGGTACTTAGAGTGTTCACTAGATGGACGCAAGGACGGACGGATGGACACAAGGATGGATGGGTGGACAGACAGACTAGAAGACTGACGGATAGATGGACGGACGTGCGGACGTATGGACGGATGGACGCATGAACGGATGGACAGACCTATGAATGGACTCACAGACGGGCGCATGGACAGATGGACGGAAGCATGAACGAACGTATGGACGGCTACGCGGACGGACGGAAACAAGAACAAACGAATGAACGGAAGCACGAATGGGTTTACGGATGCTTCGCCCCACTCATCATCATTAACTTTGAAGACATGCTGTGATTTTGTATGGAGTATTCACGTGGTAACACAGCCGAAAAATATTCTTTTTGTTGAGACTAAGGTCAAGAAGTTTAGGCGGCGCGAATTTTTTAAATTCTCTCACGCAGCCCGCTGCCGTCCACAGTTTCTATCAGCGTACAAACAGCACGTTTCATGTTCCTGCGATGGCTGTTCGGAAAGAGGAGTTTCTGAGATGTTGTCCAAAGCAGCCCGAGAGCTTCCTAGACTGCGAGCATAAGGTGTGTATTTGCGTCACCAGCTGGGCGTTGAAGCAACAGGTGGTCCAGAGTCTCCAGGTCACCACAGTCCATGCAGTGTGGACTGCCATGCCTGAAGTGCCGATGTTTTTGCTCGGTGTTGCAGTTGTTTC
The DNA here is from genome assembly GCF_013339725.1 of Rhipicephalus microplus. Taxonomy (NCBI): domain Eukaryota; kingdom Metazoa; phylum Arthropoda; class Arachnida; order Ixodida; family Ixodidae; genus Rhipicephalus; species Rhipicephalus microplus. The sequence continues at coordinate 40,921 of NW_023611380.1, read as the reverse complement.
CGGTGCGGAGATGAAGAAGGAACCTGTGGCTCCTTCTCGGTAATTCCTTAAAGGGACACTAGGGTCAAGTAACAATCCACGTCGGAGTGAATGCTCAATGTATGACAGCATTTAAAACGAAATTATCATCAGAAAAAGTACCGCACTTACTGAGGAATTGAAGTAAATGCACAAGAACACAAGCACCGCAGTAGGACATTTTCAAAATGATCCCGATGACATCAGTTGGACAATTTACAATTAATTACTAGTAATTGATCTAACTGTACCAAATAAAGAAACTTCGGTGCATCAATAGACGCAATAAAATACTGCTTGTTCGTTTCTGTTTGATTCATGGAAAAACGAACCACCGTACATTGCTATGGAAACTGGCGCGAGTGGTTCGATAATTCCATTTTCGCGTGGTTACATGGGCATGTAGTGCCATCTAGCTGAGTGCAGTTGAAACAAAAACGTATGCAATGTCGAAACCAATGGCGGGAAATTGATCAATGGCCGTTGTTGCTGCTGTGGCTCCCGCTGCTTTCGGTCTGCTGCTGTTGGCACAGTGAAGCCGGGCAACTTTGTGCCTGGAAACAGTAACGTCAATTGGTCCGGTTGGTCTGCTTCTTGAGGCGGGTAATTTCAAGGGCGCTTACACAATGTGGAGCACAGAAACGTTGATTGATTGATTGATTGATTGATTGATTGATATGTGGGGTTTAATGTCTCAAAACCACCATGAGATTATGAGAGACGCTGTGGTGGAGGGCTCCAGAAATTTAGACCATCTGGAGTTCTTTAACGCACAGAAACGTGATCTTATTTCAAAATAAGCCCTTCCTTGGCACAAAAGTAACACTTAAATGTTTCTGGACCGCTGTTTTAACAATCAACTGCGACTTAGTAGTTGACCTTAGTGTTCTTTTAACAGAGAGCCACCGCGGAGGCTTGTGGCTACGACGCGAGGGTCAAGTTGCTGCTCGCGCATGTAGCGGGCGGTGAGGAGATGGCCGGTGTTAGTCGAGCACATGAAGTTGGTGACGCTGGGGCCGTGGTGGTGCGCATACTTCACCGCACGGTCGGCCGCCTAGTTGTAAGGTATGCGGACGTGTGAAGGGGCCCTGTGCAGCGAAAGGTCGCAGCCCGACTGCTGCATGGTGCGTAGCTTTCGGGCGGCCCTTTGAGCAAGGAATCTGCCGTCTTGCTTGTGCGAAGTCGCAGCCAAGGCCAACCATGAGTCGCAGATAATGTCTACAGCGCTGATGGGTGCCCGCTCGCTCAGGAAATTGGCTGTCATGTTGATAGCGGCGAGTTCTCCTGAACTGTAGAAGGCGAGGAATGGTAGGCGGCATATCGTAACCGCGCTGACTGATGGCACAACTCTGGCGGTGGCGGCGGAGCCGTCTGGAAAACCGACCCGTCGACGTAGACAAGCAGCTGGTCGCTGAGCTGTTCTTCAAGGAGGGCGGAGCATCCCGGCTGCATCGCCGCCAGTGGGGTGCGCGCTTTCGCGTTCCGCTGCTGTGTAAAAGAGATGGAGATTCAACTTTATTAAGCTCCGAGATTCGATGGTGCGTGCTTGCTACCGAAGGGGTGGTTTCCTATTCTCGGGACCCATGTGTTTCCAGGTATTCTTGGCTCCTGACCGTCAATGCAAGCAGAGTGGGCAGGACGAGGCTCTACAACAAGGTCTCCCATCGTTCTGGGGGTCGGGGATGGGGCGTATTATGGGGAAAGGAAATTGAGGTCATCTTAAGGTCCTTACACTCAGCTCTGATGTGCGCTAGCGTGCGCATTTCTGTTGTGCAGAAAGAGCATAGCGTGTCGTGCAGAAAAAGACGCAGTTAAATTCACCAAAACGAAACTATCGACCATGGACGGCAATTTTGCGCATCAAAGGCGCATAAAAAAAGTGAAAACGCTGTGGTTATATACCGCTCAGCCAATGTACCATTATAAATCAAATACAGTAATCGAATGTATTGGGTGGAGGCTCGCCTCGTCCTAACTTTGTTCATCGCCTTCTGCAGATTGTTGCCTTCTGCAGACCAGGGGTTATCGTGCGGAGCCTAAGTACAGTAGCGCAGCGACAAGAGCCCATACTCAAGGGTGAAAGTAAATTACCTCTGGATTTATTCTTGCCAATGCAATTTTCCTTTAACTTGGTGCTAAACCAAACTAGCTTTTGCGTGATAAAAGGGTTTTAAGTATTGCAAGTCATAAAGTATTGTGAAACAATATAAACGCACTTTTTGCGCATGAACTGCTTCGCTGGCGTAGATCCGACCTCAGTGGCTTGACCGACAATAGATTTTGACGTTTTTGCTGTCTGTACTCTAGAACCATCGTGATATATTTTCCAAGCGTTCTATACCATTGTACTTTTTTGTAACCTTCCCAAAGTTTCTTTTAGCAAAAAGGAAAAATAGGCGTAAATGTGCCGAGATTGAGGAGTCGGTTTCGATGCGACTAACCTGCCAATAAGTGCTGGCATAATCTTTTGCGAAAGGTTAACTTTCTTGGCCGTTTAGATCACAAGGTTTGACATTTCCCATGTTCTCTGTGTAATGCAAGCACAGCACAAGGCTTCGTTTGCGATGTCCATCCCCAACAAAATCTTATTTTTTAAAATGAGTATATTTTCCGAACATGTGAATCGTACAACATGACTTACGTTTGTTTAAAAAAATGAAACACACTCCACGCAACTCTTGGCTGTTTACGAAAGCTGCTCATTTACAAAAAATTACAGCATCTCCGCGGAGTCAATGATAATGAGTGGGGTGAAACGTCCGTCAGTCCGTTCGTGCATCCGTCCTTGCGTTCGTTCTTGGTTTCATCCATTCGTGCGTCCGCCCGTGTGTCTGTCCGTGCGTCTGACAATCCGTCCGTTCAAGCATTCATCCATCTGTCCATGCGCCCACCCACCTGTCTGTGCGTTTGTCCGCCTTTGCGTCCGTCCATGCGTCTGCTTGTCTGTCTGTCCATCCATTCATCCGTCCATCCATCTAGTGAACACTCCAAGTATCACATCTCGCATCTTGTCATCATATATATTTATCGTACAAAAGTACCCCCATTCGGTGAACATTCCAAAGACAAAACGAGAGGTGACACTACCTACTACGACTACTAAAACTACTACTACTATCACTACTACTACATACATCGGGGACGCATGGCCCATGCATAAAGAGCTTCGCCCCTAAACGTGGTTTACAATTTTGAGTGCTAGGTACTCTACTATGGGAGAGCAGAAAGCCGTCCCGTAGGCGTCACACTTGATTAGGTATTTAGAAAAAGTAGGTAACGATTTAGAATATTTGGTACTCTACCATGGGAGAGCATAAAGCCATCCCGACTGTTTTGCAACAACAATTTTTGCACATTACGACGACCTGGCTGTAACAGGTGTTCAGGAATGTGCTAACGTATAAAGCACTTCACAGATTACGAATAGTATCTCAGACGTCGTACTTTACTATGGAAGGGCAGAAAGCCGTCCCTCCCCCCCTCCCCCCAAAAAAAAGAAACGCAGAACCCAAGACACTCGTGTTTAGAAAAAATTATTGTCACAGACGCCAATAACATTTTAAGAAAACATTTTCTTCTTAGACATACAATAACGATGATGACAAAACAGACGTCATACACACGAACAGATGACGTGGAGAGATGACGTGGAGAGAACATGTAAGTACATTTGATGGTTCACAGAAACTGCCTAGAAAGATTCAATTTATACACAGCAAGCGTACCCTTAGGGCATTGGCGGAAAACTAAAGTTTGTTCCAGGATCCTGTACATTATCACCACTGTACTCGATGCGTTTTCCTAGACATTTCAAATGCACTTTTATCCAAGCTTCACACATCATATCAAGAGTTAGTCCTTGCCATTGAGCGTCTTTATTTTATCCGAAAGCACAAAAAGGGCCTTTCCTTAGCTGAGCACAACTAAAAAAAACACCATGATATTTCCTTTGGTGTAAGATAGTGATATTTGAAGTCACCAAAAGTTTCTTGGCGAGAAATCTGCGTTGCTGTTATTGCGTTGTCAAAGCAACCGAAAACGAGGTTCATGGGAGAACAAAAAAAGAAAGAAAGTGAATGCCTGTAGTTGCAGAAATGAGCGTAGCGGGCTCATCAAGTGACATTTGAGTGCATACTGTGGTCATTTGATTACTATTCTTATCTGATTACAGGGCATGCTAATTTTAGTCAGGTCGCGCGCCCACGCGTGTTCGTGTTTGCTCGTTAGCGTACGTGTGCGTGTGCGTACTAATCTAACAAACATTCAGTCTAAGCACAGCAACACGTTAGCAATCTGCAAAAAAAGGGTTCACTCTACGCCGTACGTCATGCTCGAGGGAACGATGATTGTAAGTGGAAACCAACAATGAATGTAATTATTTACTACCAGTCTTCAGACCTGTCATATTCTTTCCGCATCTTAGAGGGTCAGTTAGCTCACGGTACACACACTTTTTTTTGCCCCTAGCTCTTCCAAACTCGGTAAGCTCGTTCAATGCGATTAATTACGGAGTATTGTGAAAGCCCCAGAGAAGATTCTCTTTGATAGAGCGAAACACAGAAAAAGTGTTGGATAAAAGTTGTTGCTCATGCATATAGGCATAAAAATACTGAGTGAAAAACTAGCAGCGACTGTTCGACAGAAGATAATTCTGGCGAATCGACAGAGCGTTTGTGTGCGTTGTCAATGGTTTCAAATATGTTAATTAAAACTTGGTAATGTTCAGCTAATTACACTATTAGCCAGAATTGTTTGTATAAAACGGCGGTCAAAGAGTGCTTCGAGAGTGAGGTGTTAAAGGTACTTGTCATCGTCATCCTACTAGCAAAACATACCGTAATGAATATTCAACTTTTTTCATGTATAGGCTCTCCACTCGATACATTACACTTTTGCTGGCTGCTTCGTGGGCAATAAGGAGGCATGTAACCCTAGTATGGTCACAACTGTATGCACAAAGCTTACACGATGTCATGCTTATACTACTCATAATTTATTTGGTACTGCCAAATAAACCACAGATTACTCCCAAGATATATATGTTCTAACCAGTTTATGGTGATTAAAAAAAAAGACACCACGAAATTTGTTCCCGTGCTTTCTATAACTCAGTTATTCTAACATAAGGTGGAGAGATACCACCGACTTTAGTGTGCGGTTTACAAGTGTGTGAATGTATGCGTATGCATTGTATACTCCTCAGAATGCAGAAGCTAGCTCCTTTAGGTCGAAATCATAGAAAAAAAATAAATCTGTGGGGAGCTAGCCTGCCTTCTTCAGTGAGAGGAAATGTCATAAGTAAAATACTCTTAGAAATTGTAAGAGAGTTTCAGTTATGTAAGTGTTGTTGGGCTGTTTTTACACAGTGAAACTCATATTTATGTTTTCAGAAGAAAATTAGTTTTATTCCTTTTGTTGTTGTACTTTTGTATTTGGCCAGAGTTTCTTTTATGGTTACTCTATATTTTATTCTGCACTACTCACGTGTGTTCGCTTGCCAAATGACTGCTTTTCTTTGCTGTTGGCCCCACGCCATACAATACGTTGTACTGTAGACTAGGCAAGCCACCTAGTCAACAACAGCTATTTGTTGTTTTTTTTGTTGTCCTCCGTCTTTGTGTTTATAGTGAAAATAAACATTTGAAATGACATCATCATCATCATCATCAGCCTGGATTCGTCCACTGCAGGACAAAGGCCTCTCCCATGTTCCGCCATTTAACCCGGTCCTGTGCTTGCTGCTGCCAATTTATACCCGCAAACTTCTTAATTTAATTTGCCCACCTAACCTTCTGTCTCCCCCTAACCCGCTTTCCTTCTCTGGGAATCCAGTTAATTACTCTTAATGACCAGCGCTTATCCTGTCTACGCGCTACATGCCCGGCCCATGTCCATTTCCTCTTCTTTATTTCAACTATGATATCCTCAACCCCCATTTGTCCCCTAATCCCCTCCGCTCTCTTCTTGTCTCTCAAGGTTACACCTACCATTTTTCTTTCCATTGCTTGCTGCGTCGTCCTCAATTTAGGCAGAACCCTCTTTGTGAGTCTCCAGGTTTCTGCTCCGTAGCTAAGTACCGGCAAGATATAGCTGTTTTATACCTTCCTCTTAAGAGATAATGGCAATCTACCTGTCATAATTTGAGAGTGCTTGCCGAATGTGCTCCACCCCATTCTTATTTATTTATTATTTATTTATTTATTTATTTATTTATTTATTTATTAGAATACCCTCAGGGCCCGTAGGGCATACAGAGGGGGTGAATACAAACATTTATAACACACAAGAAAAAAGAGACAAAATAAAGAAACAAGTGTCAGATGCGCAAATCAGGAAGGCAACATAAGTCAACTAAAAATGTATAAGTAAGAATTCAAGCACATACAAGACAAAGATAGATAATGGAAACTGCGTATAGTTACAAGCATTGCTGAGAAATTGCAGTCTTGATAACAAAGGGTCTATTATGTTACAACGGAAGAGGGAAGGTGGTTCCAATCGGCGGCTGTTTTCGGTAAGAAGGCTGCTGAAAAGAAACATTTGAAATGACACGGAAGCATTTGTTGTACAATAAGACAGCATACTTCTTTTTTGTTTGCTAAAGAGTTCAGGCATTAAATATCTCCCATTTTATAGTAGCGCGACGCATTCACCCAGCTGTAAAAATTAAGAAAAAGGGTAAACTTGTTGGCTAGTCGGTTCATATCTTCATTGAAAAAACGGCGTGGTAAAACACTATAACAGTGGAACACTACGAATATCTAGGCGTGACAATAACTAATTACCCGTCATGGAACACTCACACAGACAACGTATGTTCTTCTGCGTTCCGTAAACTGCGTTCTCTGAAACATTAACTTAGAAATTATCCTTCTAACAGAAAACTACTAGTAATTTTACGTACATAAGACCAAAACTAGAATACTCTTGTGTTGTATGGGACCCTTTTACTAAATCCAACATTAAGAAACTCGAAGCAGTGCAAAGAAAGGCTGTTAGGTTCGTTTATTTTAAGTTCAAACTTACGGACTCGCCGACTGAACTCATGAATGTAACAACAATGAAATACTTTATTCACGACGAAAAGAAACTGCGTTAACTTTCTAATCTGCATTATTCACAAGTTTGCCCTTGACCCAAGTTCATATGTAGCTTCTCTGTCCACCAGGCATACACGTCATCATCACGCCTATCCTTTAACCCCGTATTTTGCCAAACCCAACGCATTTAAATTTTCATTTCTTTTTTGCGTACTGTGTCAGAGTGGAACTGCCAGGCTGATCCCAGCCAGCTTTTGGTTGCTTAGAACTAAATTAGGCACTGTGAATTTGTGTTCTGCTGCTATTACGTGTAATATTCTGCCTTGTTAACTTTTATGCATTCTGTTAGTACGAGTTTTGACTCTATTTCTCATGATACATTCTTATGTTTTCACATGTGTTTTTGTATTTATATCCTGCCTCTTGTACCTGCCCTGCTTGGAGCAGTTCTTGGTCTGCATTATTTATTAAAATTAATAAAAAAACCTAGAAATGACAGAAAGTGCTGGGTATCTCAACTGAAATTTAGTCTAACCAAAAACGCCTATGAATGCGTAGTTAGGAGCATCTCGTCTCAAAAAGAGTATAATCAAACCAAAAAAAAGTGCATAGAAAAAGAAATGGTGTCGGAAGAGTCTTCTCTTCACGATGCTCCGTGTGCATGGAGTAAGCGGATCAATCATGACACGTTAGCCGAGATACACTGAAAGTATTGTGCGGTTAAAAGTGTGTGAATGTATGCGTATGCATTCTTACTCCTCAGAACACAGAAGCTAGCTCTTTTAGGTCGAAATCATAGAAAAAATTAAATCTGTTGGGAGCGAGCCTGCCTTCTTCAGTGAGAGGAATATCATAAGAAAAATACTCTTACAGATAGTAAGAGAGTTTCAGTTATGTAAGTGTTGTGGGCTGTTCTTACGCAGCAAAACTCATATCGATGTCTTCAGAAGAAATTAGTTTCATACTTTTGTTGTTGTACTTTTGTATTTGGCCACAGTTTCTATTATGGTACTCTATATTTTATTCTGCACTACTCACGTGTGTTCGCTTGCCAAATGACTGCTTTTCTTTGCTGTTGGCCACACGCCATACAATACATTGTACTGTGGACTAGGCAAGCCACCTTGTCAACAACAGCTTTTTGCTGGTTTTGTTGTCCTCCATCTTTGTGTTATAGTGAAAGAAACATTTGAAATGACACGGAAGCATTTGTTGTACAAATAAGACAGCATACTTCTTTTTTGTTTGCTAAGAGTTCAGGCATTAAATATCTCCCATTTATATAGTAGCGCGACGCATTCACCCAGCTGTAAAATTAAGAAAAAGGGTAAACTTGTTGGCTAGTCGGTTCAATATCTTCATTGAAAAAACGGCGTGGTAAAACACTATAACAGTGGAACACTACGAATATCTAGGCGTGACATAACTAATTACCCGTCATGGAACACTCACACAGACAACGTATGTTCTTCTGCGTTCCGTAAACTGCGTTCTCTGAAACATTAACTTAGAAATTATCCTTCTAACAGAAACTACTAGTAATTTTACGTACATAAGACCAAAACTAGAATACTCTGTGTTGTATGGGACCCTTTTACTAAATCCAACATTAAGAAACTCGAAGCAGTGCAAAGAAAGGCTGTTAGGTTCGTTTATTTTAAGTTCAAACTTACGGACTCGCCGACTGAACTCATGAATGTAACAACAATGAAATACTTTATTCACGACGAAAAGAAACTGCGTTAACTTTCTAATTCTGCTTATTATGTTCACAAGTTTGCCCTTGACCCAACGTTCATATGTAGCTTCTCTGTCCACAGGCATACACGTCATGCATCACGGCCTATCCTTTAACCCCGTATTTTTGCCAAACCCAAGCATTTAAATTTCATTTCTTTTTTTGCGCGTTCCTGTGTCCGTAGTGGAATCGCCATGGCTGATCCCAGTCCAGCTTTTGGTTGCTTAGACCTCAAATAGGCACTGTGAAGTTGTGTTCTGCTGCTATTACGTGTTAATATTCTGCATGTTAACTTTTATGCATTCTGTTTCGTACGAGTTTGACTCTATTTCCTCATGATGACATTCTATGTTGTCACATGGTGTTTTTGTATTTATATCCTTGCCTCTTGTACCTGCCCTGCTTGGAGCAGTTCTTGGTCTGCATTATTTATTAAACATTAATCAAAAAACCTAGAATGACAGAAAGTGCCTGGGTAATCTCACTGAATTAGTTTCTAACCAAAACGCCTATGGAATGCGTATGTTAGGAGCATCTGTCTCAAAAAAAGAGTATAATCAAACCAAAAAAAGTGCATAGAAAAAGAAATGGTGTCGGAAGAGTCCTTCTCTTCACGATGCTCCGTGTGCATGGAGTAAGCGGATCAATCATGACACGTTAGCCGAGATACACTGAAAGTATGTGTCCGATTACAATGCTGGTGGTGTCTTGACGCAGATTTTTTAAACCGTGTGAAGAGAAGGAGCACGCTTGAGCTTCGCCTTCAAGAGTCAATCACGATAGCGTAATTCGGGAACTGCTAACCTGCTGCTGTTCTCAGTGCATGTCTCAAGCGTGCCGTAAAGAAGATATTGATTGTGGGCGTAACACAGGCTGTTTTAAAGTATCATAAAATGTCTATTGCAAGCAAAATTGTCAGGGGCTTACTATGGCGCCAATATTTTTTTTTCGCTAATCAGTGAATGGCTCTCTAAGCGTCTGTGGGGCAATACGTGATTATGCTGCTGATGCTGCTTCTTCCATGGAGGCTGCCATCACTTCATGACATCAACACATTGTTTTTTGTTGTTTTTTTTTAATTCAAAGCCCTTTCGAAAAATGTCGTGCCTCTTTGGTGGACATTTGCTTGCCACACGAACGACCTAAGTTTGGTACTCATTGAGACGCGGGCAAACTTATTAAAAATTTTGGTGTGTCTTACACTGCGTATGTAGTTACTTTGAATATTACGGTGGTGCCGTGTATACGCGGATAACTACAGGATCATCTGCCAGAATTCGAAATGCAAGGCGTGAAAGACAACTGAACGAGGTGCTATAAAGTCACCTACGTGATAGCACCTACGGCAACTGCACCAAGTACGACACTTATGTCATAACGGTACCCATGTTTTATCAGAACATGTGGAATAGTCACATATTTGTCCAAAATTTTCTTCTCACGCTCATTTTGCTCAATAGTACTAGCCACCTGGAATGTGCACTTGCACATTTCAGTTAGCTATACTCTTAGTATGTTACTCTTACATGGTGAGCAGCTCACAATTCAACATCTGCTCCTGCGATGTAACGCTTGAGCACATTTTATGCCACTGCCCAGCATACCAGTTTGAATGACGTATTGTGGAAGCCAAGCTCTGTCAGCTGGATTCACTGCCGCTTACAGAAAAGAAAATCCTGGGTTCTTGGTCAACGGTTTCGCATACGCGCTAAGCCACGAAAGCCCTCTTGTACTTTTTAAGTACCACCAGACTTTACGAGCGCTTGTGAAAGAACAGTGTGAGGTAGTGCTGTTTAGACTCGAGCGTACTATTCATCCTTCTCTTTCTCACTCCTCATACTTTCTATTTCTTTCCTTTTTATTATTCCCCCTTTTCCCCTTCCCAATTGTAGAGTAGCCAACCAAGCCAAGCTTGGTTAAGCTCCCTGCCTTTCCTCTCTATTTATCTCTCTCTCTCTCTAATGGGCTAAAGAAAAAAAAACAGATTCAGGCAATTTTGTAGAAACAACTAGATATATTTAAATATTAACGCTGATTACGCGAGACACTCCACGTACTTTTTTGCCTAGTTGGTTAAATATTCCTTCGTGAAGAAACTTGTTCCAAGGAGCCTCTGCTGCTTAACATAGGGAAATCGACGAGTTACATCTTTGAAAGCCAACGTAATTGACATCTGTGTGTCACCATTCCATTATCCTAGGTTCTCCTCTTGAATGCTTTACACCTGAAACCCCTCGCTATATACGCGTAAAGAAAATTGTTGCTTGCTATTCATGGCCAACGAAAAGTCAAGTTTCAACGTTAACATTGATTGAACGTCCACCTTTGATCGTGAATCGACGAGAAACCTATCTTACCAAGTCTACAGAAACTTATGCATAGATATCTGGAGTCTATAGTTATCACTAGAAACCCACCAAAAAAATCTTGCTCATTCTTGTTGTACAACCCGACATGGTTACTTTTATCAATAGCATACGCCAAGCCAGTGCACCGATGTTATGTATGAGAACAAAGGATCACTGCATAATTTAATTCGTATAGAACGACGCCAGAGGTTATCAAAAGTGGCGTTTCTGGAAGTTAATATTCCCGGCCCGTAGGTAGCTTCCCATTCTAACCTACTTCCTAATATCCCCGCCTATTTTTAGTCTGACAGCTAATCACGCAAAAACAGTGCAGCCGGTTAGTCAGCCTCAAGGAAGAGAATTCAATAAGGGAGCCACACAGGAATTTCCAAGGTGTCGTCCTTTATTACACTAGCCTAACAGGCTGAAATTATCATGGTAAAATGTGCCAGTATACTGGGCGAATGCATATTTATTTCACCGTAATTAAACTGACGACACGTGGTGACACGTGATGAATCGTCCTTTCAAGGCTGCTCACAGGCTTGTGAGCTGTCAAGTGAAAGACAGATTGCGAGCATGCAGCTCTTGGTGAAAAAGCACACTATTTTTATCGCCATGTTATATTAACTGAAATAAAGCATTCTGATGATAATGCCGGCCAGAAACTATCGCGGTACGCATAAAGACATCGAGTGACTTTTGTAAAAGAAAGCAAAGGGACTGATGTGGCCCGCACTCTTGTACTTTGGGGCGTTCGTTAAACTTGACTGCATTCGAACAAATTGATGTCTGTTCACGGCCGAATCACTGTTCCTCAAGTGTGTACTCTAAAAGAATAGTAGAAAACTTATAACCACAAGCATAGATTCAGTAACAGGAGCGGTCACTAACTTTCTTGGGCACTTACTATATTTTGTGACCTTTTAGGGGCGAAGCTCTTTAGGCCGAAGGTATTGCATCCCCGATGTAAGCAGTAATAGTAGTAGGTGCCCACCTCTCGTTTAGTCCTTGGAATGCCCCCTGAATGGCGGTACTTGTATAAGATGAACATAGGATGAAAAGAAGCCAGATGACGGTGCTTGGAGTGTTCACAAAATGAAAGGACGAACGGACGGGCGGACGTACGGATGGACGAACTGGTGGACAGACAAACAGACAGATGGACGGAAGTATGGATGGGCGGACAGACAGACAGACATACAGACAGACAGATAGACAGACGCACGCACGGGCAGACGGACGACTGGACGGGTGAACAGATGCACGGACGAACGCAGGAATGGAAGGAAGCAAGGACGTTCGCAAGGGCAGACGCGCGGATTGACGGAATCAAGAACGAAGGGACGGACAGAAGCACGCGCGGAAACACGGACGCTTTGCTCCACTCATCATCATTCACTTGGTGAATATGCTGTGATTATTTTTACTACGTAAATTTTGAGGCCACTTAAAAGTCGCAACGATTCTTTTGCGCATTGTTCCTAACTTTCTACCATGCACCTATTTAACGAGGTGGTATTACGCTAAGTAGACATAACATATTCTTTGTTATAGTATTTGCCTAGAAGTCCTACGCGACGTTAAATCTAGGACATGACATCATTGTACACTGTATAAAACAAACAGGCCCATTTAAACTATTATTTCTAGAGCATAGGCGCCACCCCAGGACCAGTAACGTGTCCCAAACGTAGGTCAATACCTAGAAGCGCTGTATGCCGGAACGTGTCGCGCGGCTTATCGTTCTGTATTAGTATGCCCGTTGACTTCAGCAGTCACTCGGGGCAGTTAGTGCCTTGTAAGGCCCACGGCGTGTCTTTCTGCTCTCCCATAATAGAATACATCGTACTCTAAATTGTTAACAACTTTCTCTACACACACCCACGGGATAGATTTACGCTCTCCCGTGATAGAGTACCCAAACCTAAAAATTGTTTACCAGTTTTTCTGAACACACCCGAGAGTCGTCTAAGTGTTGCCATTCAAGCTGACGCTGTGTGGTGAGAGATGACAACACGCAATTACTTTCGTATGAATTTCTTGCCTTTCACCACTTTCTAGAACTAGAAATGATTCGCTCAATCTTTGCTTTTTCATCCACTAGTTAATGTTAATAGGCTAATCGTTGATGTAATTACTAGAACGTATATCTGGGGCCACTGTATATTTCCATAATTATTTAGCAGAGTTTTATTTGCTAATCCAAAATGCCAACAATATAAAATACAGACTTGAAAGCAGCGCTTGTCTAATTTTTAGCAGTTAGAAACCTTTCGCGTTTATTTTCCTGCACTCCAACCACCCATGACGTGTACCTTCAACGTAACAATGATATTTAACTAGATAATTAGTGCGCAAAACAGGTGCGCGCCACCCATCGGTTGATAGGAAACGCCAAAGTAGCAGTGATATTCCTCGAAATGATCAAAGCTCCGCCATTTCGGACATTTTGAAACCAACAAGGTCAATATTAAGCAAGATAGAAAGAAGTTAGGAGAGAATAAACGCATGAAAAGGAAGGTCATCCGGGGCACTGAGTCAGCCTCAGGTCGCACGCTCAGAAGCTCGAAACCACGTGGGGTGTTTTATGAGAAACAATGAACTTTCCAACAGTTTAGAAAATAAGGCCGCAAGAGCTACGAGTAAGATGAAATTGAGGGCTCTAAGTAGTCAGGTGTTGTTCTACAGTGCTTAGAAAGAGCGCAGCAGCCTACCATAGAATGGCGAAATTCGTTTCTAATGCAGATGCCAGACAATTCGAAATCATATTGTTACTTATAAAGCATGATAAAAGAATTGTCTGAAGAAAAAATGAAGAGGTCCGGGGTGCTGCCTTCTCTGCTGCTCGTGATATACAAATAGTCCACTTCATCTGTATCCTCGTGTTTTCTATGAATACAAACCAAATACTGCTACTACTACTCATATTATATAATATTATTATTATATAATAAGTAATTGTGTATTAGGATTTTTGTAAAATTATTTGCTAAATTCGCGTTATATTTCTCGTGTTAGTTTTAAAATAGCCTGTTGTCGACGTTATGCCAAAAAACGTGACCGCGTTGGGTGTTGTCTGCTTGAAGCCTCATTAAACCTGACATAATGAGGTATAGGAGACGCGTTGGACAAGAATAGATTCGCTTATCGAAATGATGGCTAACCTGTCTTACGCTCTTCTACCCATTCATATCACTCTAATAAAACATAATAAAACAAATACACGAAGGAAAGAGCTTCTGCTGACCAGCAAACAACTTAGAATAGCAGCAACAGCGTTTTTTCATCATATACAGTCGTATCGGCCTGAGGTAGATGAGTTAGACAATCCTATCGTTGACGCCCCGCCGCGGTGGTCTAGTGGCTAAGGTACTCGGCTGCTGACCCGCAGGTCGCGGGTTTGAATCCCGGCTGCGGCGGCTGCATTTCTGATGGAGGCAGAAATGTTGTATGCCCATGTGCTCAGATTTGGGTGCACGTTAAAGAACCCCAGGTGGTCAAAATTGCCGGAGCCCTCCACTACGGCGTCTCTCATAATCAAATGGTGGTTTTGGGACGTTAAACCCCACATATCAATCAATCAATCAATCAATCAATCAATCCTATTGTTGACACGACAGGCGATTTGTTGCTCCCATTAGTTCCTCCGGCACGTCGCACCCGCTCTAGTCGTGTGTCTTGGAGCACGCTGACGGCATCATTTCTACCTGGCCACCTCCGAACTTCATATTGCGGCTGGTCTTCTTACCTTTGACCGCCTCGAAAGGTGGAGAATGGTCCAGTCAGCAACTTGTTCGAACTGCTCCCTACATGAAACAAATCAGCATGTTCTAAGATAATGCGTCGTTGCTCGTGTTTTCTAGAAGGCTGTGCATGCAGGATTTCGTGGCCTCGCAGTAAACCGCTTTGTTTCTTTTGGACGTTGTTCTCGAGTCCGCTTCGCCTGCCATCTCATTGTTGCTGCTGCCTAGTGTCTTTGGCGTAATTTCTGTGAGGCTGTTGCCGCAGGTCGTCGCCGCCATGCTCTCTTCCCAATTTTGGAGCGACTGTACAGAGAAATACTATCTGTTTTGTCGGAGGAACTCTTCTTACTGGGTAAAGAGGAATTCCTTCGACACTGGTCCTGCCCTTTTGTGTTCGTCTGCGAGAGACGTGTAAAGCTTCTTTTCAGGCCTGCCTGGTTTTTGTGGGTTAATCTTTGTTTAGTACTCGCACAAATACCTTGTATATAGTATGTGAATACTTAACATACAGATCTTTCCATTTCATTTGTGTGTTATTCGTTTACCATTGATTGTGCATATGTAGACATATCTTTTTGTAATAATTCTTGTGTATCTGTGTATGTTGTTTTCCGTGTACATATGTAAACATATCGTTTTGTAACAACTTTTAGTGTGTCTGTGGATGTTGTGTTCTGTCGCGATGTTATGTTGGATTGTAATGAATGTTCACTGCTCGTGAGAATAAATTTCTTTAAACACACGCAATCAATGCTTTCAGCCTCATCGAATGTGAGGCCCATGGAACGGCTTTAAAACCTCTCATAGTGAGTACCTAGTACTATAAATCGTTACCCACATTTTCTATACAAACTTCATTTTAACTTAGAAGTACCTTTCCCTGGGCTAGTTGGCACAATATAATGAGTAAACGTTCTAGACGTTCTAAACACCACAAAAATAACATGGTGTGCTTTTTTCTCTGTGCTTCTTTGTTATTCTTGTGATTTAGGCTTCTAAAAAGTTCTGTCTTCCTTGAAAGGCTACTAACTTTTGTACGCACAAATAAGCTGTGTGTCGTAATAGGTGGCGACTGTAACATCAACCTTTTACAAAGTAATGCAACGTCACGTTCATTCCAGCTGTTGCTTGATTCTTATGCATGCACAGTTACATTAAACGAACCAACTCGTGTCAGTATTCACGCTGAAAGTCTTTTAGACATATTTATCACGAATACTAGAAACGACTGCGTGACATCAGGTTCCGTTATATCGGATGTGAGTGATCACTTCCCTGTATATATGATATATATAAAAAAATAAGCTTTCTAGACACCTAAAACCAAGTCCTTTGGAACCCTATCAAATACAGCAAATCAATTCAAAAACTTTGGAGCAATTTGAATATACACGAATACATAATTTGAACCATATTGAAAGGTTAAAATTCAGTGCCTTGTATAACTGCAAAAATGCTGATGAGGCTTACGATATTTTGATGCATCTTTTAAAAAATGCATATCACTATTGCTTTAAACTAAAGACTGTGAGAGCCTAAGAAAATTCGGAAGCCGTGGTTAACAAGTGAATGCCATGAAATGATTCGTAAAAAGAATGCTTTATATCACAGATTTATCAAAAGAAGAGGCAGCAGTCGTCTGGCCGAGTTTAAGAAATTCAGAAACACGTTAAGCAAAACTTTTCGTACCAAAAAGATTGCTTATTTTCTAAACTTATTTGAGAGGGCAAGTTCTCGTGGTGATGTTTTATGGCAGGAAATAAATCGTCTGATTCACTCTGGCACTCGCCAAACTAAGGAACTGGAGCTCGTAGTGCATAATGAAATACTTAGTGGTGAAAAACTTGCAAATAATTTCAACAAATATTTCACGACTCTGGTCACAAATAGCGCGTCATGTGTGAACAGACGCTCTATTTTGCAATTTGTGGGCTCATCAAATATGAAATCTGCGTTCTTAGAACCAGTAACGAAACAGGAAGTACATTGCATTTATATAGGCCTCAAGAATAGTAAATCGCACGATATTGATGACATTCAAATTGGCCCAATTAAACACGTACGTGACCTTCTAGTGCCTCCACGTACCTCTATGTTCAACTTGTGTCTAGCCACAGGAGTTTTCCCCGAGAAAATGCAGCACGCTAAAGTTAGCGTGTTTTACTAATCGGGAAATAAGAATGACTTCTCAAATTACCGTCCAATCGCAATATTGCCTGTTATTTCTAGTGGGCTAGAAAAGGTCATCTGTAAGTGAAATATATCTTTCTGCGATAAGCATTCTTTGATTGCGTCAGAAGAATTTGGTTTTCCTCAAGGTATATCAAATGAACACGCTTTGCTTGCACAAAGAGAAATCATCGTAAAGGAATTTGAGGAGAAGTAGCTAACACTGGGTATTTATATTGATTTTTTCAAGGCGTTCGACAGAATATACCACCAAACACTGTTTACTAAACTAGAACATTATGGTTTCCGGGGTGTAGCCCTAAACCTTGTCAAATCTTATCTAGGAAATAGAAAGCAATGTGTAAGCAATAAAGATAAAAGTTCTTCGCTATTAGACATATACACCGGTGTTCCACAGGGAAGTGTGTTAGGCCCCGTGTTATTTAACATCTACGTAAACGACATAGTAAGCGAGAACGTCGAATTTTTAGTTCACGCCGATGACACAAGCTTGTTCCTCCAATCCTACGACGTATCTAATCTTACTATACTAGCTCACGACGTGCTAGAAAAGCTACAAAAATGGAGTGAAGTGAGTTCTCTTCTTATCATTGCTGCTAAAACTAAGGCTGTTCTATTCAAACCAACTAATGAAAAAATATATTCTAGCTTAGACTTACACCTCGGTTAGAAAGAGATTGGGATTGTACATGACGTTAAAATATTGGGGGTCGCTTTCAGTGAAGACTTAAACTGGGATTCGCACGCGTATGATGTTGCCAAAAAGCTTGCCAAGGCATGTGGAGTGCTTTCAAAATTCCGAGATATAGTTTCTCAAAAAGTTAAACTCCTCATTTATAACGCTTTATTTCACTCGCACATCAAATACTGTACCCTCGTCTGGGGAAACACCCCGCAAAAGAACAAACTAAAATTGATCAGGCTACAGAAGAAAGCAATACGAAATATCGCAGGTGTTCCGTATGACGCTCATACATCAACATTATTTACAACATATAACGTGCTCCAAGTAGAACAACTGTACAATTTCAATCTCTTTGCTAAATACCGACACGGTTTTAAAAGTAAAATCAATTTCTGAGACCGCGTCAGCTCAAAGAGTCACCCGCAACACCTTACAACATAAGGAAAAGAGACACATGTCAAATACCGTTTTCGCGAGCGAATTACAGCCTTAAAGGTCTTACGCATATCATGCCAAACTTTTTGAATCACCTAAACAACAAAGGCATTACGCCTGATACGCTGACAAACAAGCAGTTGAAAGAATATTTAATCAGCAACCCCAGTGAGTCTTGGAATGTGATCAATTAAGCTCGAGTTCATTTTCACTATGTGTTATTTTATAGTATCATATTCAATTTGATAATTCGTTTCAATAGAAGTGCATTTTGCCTTTTTATATGCACATGTACAAACATGAACTGTTTCATGTATTTGTGTTTTCGTTATGCATACTGTTTCTAGGTAGTGTTTCTTATATATATAAATTATGTTCTTTTGTATTTCTTCTCACTTTGTTCTCCCATATTAGGCCACATTCTTTGAGTGTTTGCGATTTTACATTATGTCTGCAGTTGAAGTTTGCTGCTAACTTTGTTGATATTTTACTTGCTTGTGTTATGCGTTCTTGTACTTTTTCTGTATTACTTGCTTGTATTTTATTTCTTTTTTTTACATCACCACTTGTCTGCGGCCAATCTGCTCAGGGTAAGGAATCCCTTCAAGCTGCTTTTAAGCTGCTTTTAATTCCTGTCCTTGCATCTTTTTCACTTTTTAATCTGATTTACATTTTGTTTTGTGTTGACCATTGCCATTGTATGAAAACATTGAATCACTGTACTTTAAAGTGATTGTTGGAAAAGATTGCTAAATAAATGGAAACTCAAAATTTTCCTTCATTATTACTTTCATTGGCCTACTGTCCCGGTCCTACAGATCAAAACAAACAGTAACGGTAAAAATTCAGTAAGGCACAAGTTTCTAAAAAGCAAAAAAAAGCCATATATTACTGAATTACCGACGACTTTCCTTTATAATACCCGACTGAGACGTTATACAGAACCCTAAGGCGGGGCTCAAAGATGCGGTAACTTACGCTCTTGGGGACGCTGTAATTTCTTTAACAATGAACGTTGGACCAGCTACAATAACAGGCCGAATAATTTGAGAGAAAAAAGTTAGGCCAAGAAATGGTATGTTTGCGTCGTATGGAACGGAACAAGGAATTATAAGCAAGAAAGAGCTAGTGCCTTTGTCGGTACTGTCGAGTCCACTTACAACGGCACCATTCAGGGGTGCTATGCAGGATCCGGCCGAGTTTCGCGAAACTCGGGATATTCCCGAGTTCTAGCGATACCCCGTTATGAACGAGCCAACAGGACGAAAAAGTCATATCTGCCGTTCAGTGCTCCGCGTTTCATTGGTTAACGATGGAACCAGATGCATCTTCTTGCATTAGTTTGTCGCCTCGCTGTGTGCCGAAGTGCATCCCATGCAATAGAAGTGTCAGAAACTTTTCGTGATGATATTTGTTAGAGGCAGGCGTGTTCAAATTTATTTTGAAGGTTTTAATGACTGCAATAAGTCTGTTTTACAATTATCAGCAAGGTGGCCTCTCAGATATATACCAGCTGAGTGTCTTACAACATTGCGACCACAGCTAAAACCGTGGCCACGTGTCGGTCTCTACATTCTAGCGAGGATACGTGTCAGCTTTATCATTCTCGAGGTCACGTGTCAGTCTGAACATTCAAGCGCGCAGCTCGGCCAGTGCGCGTCGTCTTTGTTTTCATCACCCCCTATCACCTGAGCACGTGCGGCTGGCGAATAGCTATTTGAACAGGCGATATACTTCCCTAGTTTGGCCGGGACATGCTATCATCAAGCTAAGTACGCCGAGTCATGGTAAGGCTGAGGTAATTACGCCACACTTCAAGGAGACCGCCCAGAATAAGCCATGTAAAGTTAGAACTGGGCTAACTAAGGCACGCTAGTTGATGAGCTAACGAAGCAATGCTCAATAAAACTACGTTGATCATGAACACTCAAAGAAAAATCATGCTAATTAGCTCCCTCTAATAATATGACAAATATTATCCTGCTTGTCAGCATTATGCTTAATGGCTTAATACTTATCATGTTTTTGCTAATTGCCCCCGAGGAAATAGCCTTTTAATAGAAGCCTTATCAATGAAGAAAACACAGCTCAGTGTAAAGGTGTATTAAGCCTCAGTCAGTTAGTTCAATTAAACTTACGACAGAGCTGATGTGGTCTTGACTTAGAAGCCAATCACGCACATAAGTAGACGACCAATTTAAAACAATCTGCAAGAAACTAGATTGTCGTAAGCCCCGCCACGGTGGTCTAGTGGCTAAGGTACTCAGCTGCTGACCCGTAGGTCGTGGGATCAAACCCCGGCTGCGGCGGCTGCATTTCTGATGGAGGCGAAAATATTGTAGGCCCGTGTGCTCAGATTTGGGTGCGCGTTAAAGAACCCCAGGTGGTCAAAATTTCCGGAGCCCTCCACTACGGCGTCTCTCATAATCATATGGTGGTTTTGGGACGTTAAACTCCACATATCAATCAATCAATTAGGTTATCATAAACTTCTCCATAGCTGAATTCTTGCACAAGTAGTGTAACTTCACCAAATTATTTTATATGCAAAGAAGCTGCCGCTCAGCGTTCCCCGCATCAAACGTTTGAGTCGCACAGACGCCATGACAGTCCCGAGTTCAACTCGGGCATTCTCAGAAACAACGAGTATGTATCTGACTTCATGCGTCAATCTGTTTGATTGACAGGCGTCCGCGGAGAAGATCGGATACATTCACAACGTTTGCTTTTGCCGGAAAACAATACTCACGTGGAATGGCATGATTTACCTATCAGCTTTATGGCGCAGAATATGTACACACGCACACAGAAGTGAAAGTGGTATCACCACGCAGCTACGATGTTTTGAATTTGATTTCACCGCGCTCACGACGTTGCTAATCACAGCCGCGTTACTGCCATGATGCGAGCGCCTTTGGTGACCAGCTGTCCTTATATTTATCTGCAATATTGTATAGGACCGAAACGAGCAGCACAAGAGTGCTGTGTCAGCACCCTTGCTGCGTTCGAGAGTAGGAATTTCCACCCAGCCGGTGGAACAAAAAAACCTGCCCAAATGAGACAAGCGCCCAAGAACATGCCTGTGAAAGGTGCTTGTTGAGTTAGCAAAAAGATTGCGCGGCAATCGCGCTGATGTCAATGCACTGATAAAATGTTGACTGAGTGGAGACGCTGTCGTGTTCACACACGCTGTTTCCTTGATAAGCACCGCAAATGTCCAACATTCGTCTCTATGACCACACGCGTTCCTGTGGCCATTTTATGAGCGCTGCTATCATACTCTCCACATGGTCTTCCTGCCATGGTGCCGCAGAGCGAGCTCGTAGCAAACTCGCCTGCCCGAGAAGCTTGGGCCATCCTGCGTAGCGCCCCAGTAGTCTATATCGCATATAACCACACACACTGATCGCATCGTCCACTCTTTCATGCTTTCTATGGCAAAAAAATGGCAGCATATCCACAGAGTGACTGATGGACAGTGGGGCGAAGCATCCGTCCGTCCATTCGTTCTTGCTTCCATCCATACATGCGTGCGCCTGTGTGGCCGCCCTTGCGACCATCCGCCCGTCCGTGCGTGCGTCTGTTCGTGCGTTCGTCCCTGCGTTCGTTCATGCGTCTATCCATGCATCTGTCCGTGTGTCCGGTTGTCCATATATTCAACACTCAAAGTACCACCATCTCGCATCTTTTCATCATATAATCTCCATTAGAGTTACTGCATATGCTACCTTTAGTATACAGGGTTGCGCCACTGATTTCCGGGCGCCGCTGGCTCCGCCTACAGGAGTTCAGTGCTCCTATTCGCCGAGCGTCATCACGTCGTTATAGGTGGTTCATTTGCACTGCGGAGAAGCGAACTCTACGCTGATTCCGGGCAGATCAAGCGGGGTTGTCAACAGCTGCTGTCATTCTCGCCGCACTCCTTCGCTAATGTAGCCATGATGCCTGTTTGTCACGAGAAATGCGGCAGCAAATGCATTTTGTATCAAATTGAACTACGTAGAGCCCATGCATTTAGACGCTGGTGAAGCGGTTGTTGCTATAGAAATATTAGTGTTCAGTAGGAAGGAATAAACGCTTGGCCATTGTCGTTTGCAAGATTTCATCTCAGTGGGGGGGGGGTGCAAATCATTGTTGCATTGTAGTTTAAAGAGAGCGAGAGCACTGGTGTGGCTTGGGGGAGAGCAGGTGCTGTTGTGGCTTGAGTGGGGCAAGGGCCCCTTTTCCACTTCTCTACTGACGCCCGTGCGTTTGGATTTTTTTACTCGGTCCACGGCACTGCAAAATTTGCTCTATTTTTATTAACCACAGATGCAGTAGTGAATATGTTATACATGCAGAGTTGGCCAGCGTGTGTCAGCTGCATACGTACAAATTGGTCTGGAGGTTAAAACGCAAAAAAGGGAGAATTTAAACTAGAACTTTATTTGAATCGGCAAGGTGTTGCTGCTAGTTCGTGATTTGAATGAGCTTTGAAACCTTAAGAGAAAAAAAAATGTTGAACACGGCACGGTTGTAGCACAACAATTCACATAAATAGTCGTTAGCCGCGATTGTAATACGAGCGTAATACGAGATCCGCGCGTTACGCGGGCCTCGCACGGCTGCTCTCGATCACTATCCAGCTTGATTCAGTTGAATACTTGAAAGCTTCAGCTGGTTAACTCGCACAGTTAACGAATGAGCCCAACGCGATGAAAATATTCCATCCCTAACTCCCTTGATAGCGATCAAGAGTGAAATATAGTTTTATACATCGCAAAAACAGCACAAAAGAAGCCGAAGCTAATGTGTGGCCTACTATAAAAGTACATATGTAACACTGGTTCAACGAGCTGACGCACGTTTTTTTTCTTTATTACATACCAAAAAACGTCAACATAAAGTTAGGGCTTCCTGGCGTTACCAGAGCAACTGAGTTTTCCTTGTACTTTTATAAAAAATAGAGAGAAAAGAAAGCGAAAAGAATAAATAAAGCAACGCTAGTACTTGGAAGTATGAGCAGTGCTTTTACGCGGGTGCTGAGTGGCTTTCTCGCAAGACATTTGAACCCAAGGTGGCGCACTTTGGCGCAACTCTGCTACCTAAAGGTAGCACACAGAGTAACTTTATTGCCCATATATGAGAACTGCCATCCAGCGGACATTCTGAAGACTAAACGAGAGGTGGCACACGCACACTTTCTTACAGCTTGCGCTTCGGGTCTACTTCCCACCTTTAACCACCACGAGTTCATGGTATATACTAGTTCACTGTACTCATAGCACTGCGGCCCAACGGCCACTAAACCTTTATAAAACCAAGGAGGTTACGCCCAGCGAGTATAACGTAGCGGCCTTTTCCTGCCAGATAGTGCTGAATGTACATGCCAATGGCGGCTAATGGGAAATGAGAAACAGGATAATTTGCCTTTTACTTTCTTACGGCTTGCGCTTCGTATCTACTTCCCACCTTTAACCACCTCGAGTTCATGGTATATACTAGTTCACTGTATTCATGGCACTGCGGCTCAACGCTCGCTAAACCTTTCTAAATCTAAGGAGGTTACACCCAGCGAGTATAACGTAGCAACCCTTTCTTGTCAGATAGTGCTCAATGTACATGCCAATGGCTGCTAATGGTAATCGCAGCGTGCGCGTTAACTAAAAGCCCAATGCTCCTGTCTCTCATTCCCCATTAGCAGCCAATGACATGAACATTGAGCACTATTTTTTATTGTTCAACAACGCAGAGAAGAAATCTCTCATCGGCACGACCTTGGAGGTCAAATTGTTATACTTGTTACCTACTACACTAGCTACGACGGACGAACGGGCGCCGCTATAGAAAGCTTCGACCTAAAAACCAAGCGTTCCCATCGAGCTGCGCACATGTGTCCCGTCTGATCGCGCTTCCGACACAATCCGGAGCAACCTGGGTGGCTGGACCACCAGACTAGTTCAAAAGTGGCTGATCTGGGAGCAAAACTTATCGGTCTGCGGTACTACCGTGTTGGCTATAGGCACCCTACAGTGCACCAGTGGGCGCGACGGAGCTCTTTAGGCCGCCTCATTATTGTTGGTACAGACCGCCAGGGATACTAAAAAAATGAAACGCTCGCTGAACGCTGTGACACGCTCAAGTGTCAGTGCCATTTTTGGCACATTTTTCAAGAACGCTTCCTAGGCACTTACATATTCAGCCATGACCCCACTGCTCACAAGTATAAAAGAAAATGATATGCACGTGCAAGTTGGGCTTGGCTGCGTCTACTCGCTAGGCTACGTATTGGAAGACTCGGTTTTGCTGCGCCCTCTCTCTAGGATGTGTGTTCTGGCGCTACCATCAGATCTCGTAAACTGCATTGCCGGGTGCCTATGGCAGAGAAACTCCTCGGTGACTTCCAGCTGCAAGTGGGGGATCGAAAGCTGCCTGTCCGAGGCCACGTGAAGGCGTCAGGAGATA
The DNA here is from genome assembly GCF_013339725.1 of Rhipicephalus microplus. Lineage (NCBI taxonomy): Eukaryota > Metazoa > Arthropoda > Arachnida > Ixodida > Ixodidae > Rhipicephalus > Rhipicephalus microplus. The sequence goes on along the minus strand of NW_023611380.1, from coordinate 16,277 downwards.
CGTGCAGGGGTGTCATACCCATCAACCCTGCTCAAACCACAGAAATGATAAAATCGGAACTGCATCGGCCTCGGGGAACCATCCTCGCGGTCCGAAAACTCGGAGACCTGCAGCGGTGGTGGTGACTTTTGAGGGCACGAACTTGCCCCGCTTCCTCTTTTACCACTGCGTGGCCACGTTTATCTACCTTACAAGAAAACCATTCCGGCCTTCACTAGGTGTGACACTATTGCCATCGGCAGCCAGAGTGCCCTCACCCCACTCCGACAAAATGTACCAAGTGTGGCACCCTTGCACTCGAAGGCCTCACTGAACATGATTGCCACCCCCAGTGCCTTCTCTGTCATGGCGCCCAGGAGACTGGGACTAGTGGCTGTGCTGCAAAATACAGGAAACCCAAGTCGTCCTCAACATCTGATCGAGTGCCCACCTCATCCTCATCACAACAGAACGAAGAAACCTGACTGAAGTAGACTGCTCCTTCAGAACCGGCCAACACTCAAGCATTCCCACCGCTCCTTGAACCGGTGGCGTGACCTCAGGTGAGCAGCTGGGCAGGGGTTGCTGCTTCCAAGCCTCTATGTCCCCCTGCTGTCAATCCTCCTTTACCTGAACCTATGACCCTTCGCCAGCAGGTTGTGCAGCTTCAAAAGCAAAACGAATTCTAACAAAATGCTCGCACTCTTAACTAAGCAACTTGCTCTCCAGCAACGAGGCTCTGCAAAGCCTTTCGGTACTGCCGCCTCTGTCTAGGCGGCTAAGCCGGCAACCTCTAAGCGTAGCCCTAACGCTACGCGCACTCTAAATAACTCTCTGTGAGCTTCGGAAGCTACTTCCGCACCTCAAGAATTCTTGCCGACTAACCCGATTCATCCCAGTGAAGAACGTGTTATTCGCATGGGGGACCGCCTTACGCGCGTCGAAGCATCGATCAGTCACCTCATTGATAAGTTTTCTGTCCAACGCATAGTAGTAGAGGTCATTCAGGCCATTCAAGCCTGGTCAATCACTCAGTTTAAACCCAAAGAATCGCGTTCGTGCTCCCTTTTGGTTTGCAGTACGGGGCCAGCTCCCCGACGTCGTCGTATGGTTTCTACCACCACCTGACCGTCTGACAAACCGGCATCTGTACCTCTCCCTGCCTCTTATGGCTTTGAGCAAGATTTGGAGGGTGACATATAAAACCTAGGATATTCAAAATGGCTACCAGCCGTACATTTTTTTCAAGTGTGTCATCAAAATCCGAGATCATACAGTGGAACTTTAGAGGGTTTGGGAACAGGCGAAGGAGCTCACACCTTTCGTTCTTACTCCACTGGCTTAGCTTTCAGCTGGCCGTGTTGGAATTTCAGGAATCCGCCACGACACCAACACTTTCTGCATATTGCTGCTATCTGGCAGGCACCACTGCATGCCTTCCTGTGGAATCGCCTGCGGCCCCGATGATTACCCGGGCTCGTAAACTGAAGGCTGCTGCCAATCGTCTTCAAAAGCACTCATCTACCAGCACCCCAACTTCTCGGCCCCATGTACGAAGGACCGGGAAACTGTTGCCACCACGCCGGCGTCAGGCACCAACAATCAAGGCCGCCACCACGAAAAGCGCGAAGCTAACGGCCGCAGCCGAGGAGGCCGCCGCCGCCATTTCCTTAGTACCACAGCCTTCCCAACTCCATCTTGTACACACACTACAAGAGGGAAGCAAGGCTGAGCTGCAGGACTACCAAGAATCGGTCGCATCAACACCGGCAGACAGCGAGGAACAGGCCAGTACCGATTCCTCCTCGCCCACATCATCCTCCTCTTGGGAGCACAACACGCCTCCGTCCTCCTCTCCGTCCCTGTCGCCCTCCCCAAAGGGTCTGGCCCTTTTCAGAACCGGAATCTGCGCTGACGGACCAGGCCGCCAACGAGCAACACAACAGGCGTCGTTTGCAGCTCCCGCCAAGCGAGCGCGCGCTCACTCTGCGCCGCCGGCAACCACTTTCTGCCCTTGCCTGCTGGCCGGGCAAGCCTGCCGCGCCGGGCGTCAAGAAGACCTGTTCGGAGAGGGGTGTGCACGCAGTGCTGTCTCTCCCCTTTTTCCAGGCGAAGGAACGCGCATGACCTCTACTGGAAGGGCAACCGAGGCAACATTGGAGTCTCTTGCGCAAGCGGGAGCCTCCCAGACCGCCACAGGAAATCCCACCCTCCTCGAGCCTTCCCCACCTTCTTCCGGTCACGCAACCCGTCCGACCCGTCCTCCAGAGAGAGCGGCCTCTCCGGTGTCTGATGGGGTGGTTTGTTTACCTCCCACCTCCTCGCCACAACAACAGCACTCTCCTCCACTCTCCCGCTCAAAGGAGAGCACGGGCGCGTCGTCTGCTACGGCCGCAGCTCCTCTGAACTCTGCCGCTAGCACCGCGCCACACCCTCCTTCTGCTTTCGGCCCCATGCGCCCACTGACGGTGGACGCCTCTACCGAAGCAGATTATGAAGAGGCCCGACGCAAGCATCAGCAGAAAAACGGATTTCCGTGCCAGGCATCAACAGCTACAAATGCCCCTTCCAGTAGGCAGCCAGCCAGTGCAGCTCCCCCAAGCAAGGGAAAGGGGCCCCGCCAGAAACCAGGTCGCCGCCAGCACCAACTCGATATTATCGAACACCTGGTCGCGAATGAGCCCCGCCGCACCTCTGCCACCATCCTCTACCGCCCCAAGGGCAGGAAGAACAACTTCCTCTCCCTCAGCCGCGACGCAATTGCAGCACAGCTCTCGAAGGTGCCCGGCACGAAGCGTGTGCGCATTAACTTCAGCGGCAACGTTGTTGCGGTTGACACCACACCCGGAGCTGACACCTCCGCTCTCCTGGCAGTGGAAAGCATCGGGAATGTGGCTGTCAACGCCAAGACCGCCAACAAAGGAACCTGTACCGGCGTACTTCACGGCGTTGACGCGGCTTTTGACGAGGAGGTCCTCAAAAACAACATAGAGAGCTCTGCTCCCATCCTCTCTTGTGCCCGTACCGGACGCAATGTCCTTCTCCGATTTGTGGGTAACGCACCGCCACCTGAGGTGGCGTTATTTAAGCAGACCCGCCCTGTACGTTGTCGTCGTCGCCGCCCTCTCCAGTGCGCTGGCTGTGGCGCTTTCGGACACACTCATGCGACGTGCACCAGCTCCCCACGCTGTTCGCGCTGTGGCGGCGACCACGCCCGCGCCGACTGCGTTGCACCCGGCCCCAAGTGCCTACACTGCGGCGGCCCACATCCCGCCACCGAGCCCCGATGCCCTCGCTGGCAACACGAGAGGAAGGTGCTAGAAATCATGGCCTCTGCGGACCCGCCCCTCTCTCGTCGTGAGGCCGAGAGGAACCTTAAGAGCGAGGGAAAAGCCGTGCCTGCTCGAGCACCGTGCACTGGTATTTCCTCGGTAGTGCAACCGGGCCGGACGTACAGCGCGGTTGTTTGGCCCCCGGCCGCCGAACCCTCGGCCCCCGACTGCGAGGTGCAAAAGGACATGGTGATTAGTGCCCTGGCCGCTGCCGTGCAGGCCCTCATCGGGACAATACCGCAATCCGGCCCTGTGTTCGAGCTGTGCAACGCGGCCCTGGCCGCCCACGCTGCCCTCAATCAACATGGCTAGCGGCAAGGTGTTTCGGCCGCGGATTCTTCAATGGAATGTTCGTTCCCTCCGCTGCCGTCACGCCGAGCTGTCTACCCAACTCCTCCGACGCGAGTACGACGTCTTGCTGCTGCAGGAAACCTACGCTCGCGTCGGAACACTCAACCTACCTGGTTTTCTCGGCTATCACAGCACCACGCAGTGCGAACTTGAAGAGTGTAGCGCAGTCCGGTGCAGCACTCCCTCGCATCCTCCCGGCACGTCGCGGGCTTCGGTTTATGTCCGCGCCGACCTCCCTCACGCTCCAGTGGACATCGAGGACATTCTCTGTGACACCCTCGAGGCCGTCGCCCTGACTGTGCGCATCGGGAGCACGGACACCAGTGTCGCTAGCGTGTACGTGCGCACATCGAACTACTCGGCACGCTGGGACACCCAATTCGTGTGCCGCCTCGCAGACCGCCTAAATCGCGACGCGGTCATCGGTGGCGACTTTAACTCTCACCACACCTCCTGGGGCAGTGGCGTGACGAACCACCGTGGGCGCGACCTTCTCGATGCCGTGCAAAAGGCCGGACTGCTCGTTATAAACACGGGTAGCTGTACTCTCGCGCGCCGTGGTGTGTCCGACAGTGCCATCGACCTGACTCTCGTGGGTGGTACGTGTAAATATGAGTGGCAACGTGCACCGGACTCTCAGGGCTCCGACCACTACCCCATCGTGGTCACACCCCCCTCAGCTTACATCAGGTACACTCGGACCTACAGTGTTGTGAAGTGGACTCGCTTCAGAGAACTGTGTGCTAGAGTGCCAGTCTCTGCAGACTTCTTCACCGCGCTGGCCGAGTGTCACGACGCAGCTACCACCCACTGCACCGTGCCTGCGGGCACCCCCGCACCAGACATCAGCCTCCTCAACCTTCGCGCCGCGCGTCGCAGGGCGCAGATTGTGGCGGTGCGCTCGCAGAAGGCGGAACATTGGCGTGCCTATAACTGTATTGACGCTGTTTGCCTGCGGCCCCGGTCGCCACCGGGCAGCCCTTCTCGAGTCCCTCCAGGTGGCCATCGACGCGGTTGACGCATTCCTGAACGGGGTTGGACTGGCGCTCGCCGCCTCCAAGACGGAGGCACTGCTCGTCCACCCGCGAGCGTCGACACGCCGCTCCACGCCTCGGCTCTCACTCCGGGGCCTCCCCATCGAGTGGAGCACGAAGGTGCGCTACTTGGGGGTGACCATAGACCACCGGCTCAGCTGGCGACCGGCCGTCAACGATCTGCGGACGAGCAACCGCAAGGTACTCGGCGCCGCACGCAGTCTCCTCGCGCGAGGGCACGGCTGCACCCCTGCCCTTGCCCTGCGAGTCTACAACGCAGTCGCATCGGCACGCGTGATCTACACTGCAGCAGTGGCTTCGTTGAGTGCTTGCCAGCTAGCTGCCTTGGACGCGGACCATCGCAACGCCGTGCGGGAGTACTACGGACTTCCCCAAACCTCCCAGGTGGGCCCCACGCTCGCCGAAGCGGGGGAAACTCCCATCTCCCTGCGGGTGACCCAGCGGACACTAAATCATGTACTGCGGCTGAAAACCACAAGGCAGGGGCAGCTCCTTGTGAACAGGCTATATGCTCTACCTCACTCATCCATGGGGCAGCGGGCGAGTGAGCTCTTGACGGTTGTGCGAGACATGCAGTACCCCAGCTGGCTGTCTATCCCACCCTACCGCCACACCCCTCTGGTGATCACCAAGACCATTGGCGGCATCAAAGCGAAGGCGCGCACCCCGCTGGCAGCGATGCAGCAGGAGTGCTCCGCCCTCCTTCACGAACAGCTGAACGGCCGGCTGCTTGTTTACGTCGACGGGTCAGTGCTTCGCGACGGTTCCGCGGCCGCCGCCTGCGTTGTGCCATCAGTCGGCGCGGTTCTCAAGTGCCGCCTCCCCTCCCTCGCCTCCTCCACTGTGGCGGAACTCGCCGCTATAAATTTGGCAGCCGATTTCCTCAGTGAGCGGGCACCCATGAGCGCTGCAGCCATCATCTGCGACTCCCGGGCGGCCTTGGCCGCGATCTCGCGCGAGGAAGACGGCAGCCTCCTTGCGCAGAGAGTTGCCCGGAAGCTGCACGCCGTGCAGCAAACGGGGTGCGACCTTTCGCTGCACTGGGTGCCTTCGCACATCGGAATACCCGGCAACGAGGCGGCCGACTGTGCCGCGAGGGATGCGCATGACCCCGACACCGGCGTCACCAACTTCGTGTGCTCCGCGGATGCCGGCCGTCTCCTCACCGCCCGCTACGTGCGCGAGCGTCATCCCGACCCTCGCGTAGCAGCTGGAAAGCCGCCGCGGCGGCTCCCTCTCAAGGGACTCCCAAGACGAGACCGCGGTTTCCTTCTCCGTCTCCGCACCGGAGACAACTACACTGCCGAGCGAAAACATCGGCACTCCGGGCGTGGCAGTCCATACTGCATGGACTGCGGCGACCTGGAGACTCTGGACCACCTTTTGCTTCATTGCCCGGCTGGTGACGCGAGCAGACAGGTGATGCTCGCAACGTACGGAGCTCTCGGCCTGCCTCGGACAACAACTGAGCACCTCTTGTTCCCGAACAGTGGCCGCGCGCATATCAAGCGTGCCCTTTCAGCGCTGCTCGACTTTGTAGACGGAAGCGGACTGCGTGAGCGAATTTAGAGAATTCGCGCCCCGTGATTTTGGTAGATGATCTGTGCGTCCCCCCCCTTCCTTTGCTCGCTCTCTCCTTTCTCTTTCCTCTCTTCGCTCAAGTCTATTATCCCCCATTCCCCTTCCCATGTGAACCACTGCTGAGGTGTCGCACTTAGCTGCAGACAGTTGCGGGGTTCACTTTTCTTTTCTTTTCCAATTTTAAGAACCACTTCCCCTGCCTTCCTGTGCATAAGGCGTACACGGCGATACAGGTCGACCTTGATCTGGATCTCCCATATGACTATTGTATGATTTCAGTGCTCTCTGAACGGAGAGGCCAACCATTATTTGACATACTAAACGTGTGTTCTCCCCCTCATTTTTCGAGGGCCTCCTTCACGAATCTGTTTCATAGGGCGCTGCGCACGACAGACTACCAACTCCCGGTGATTGACGCGGACTCCAACACCCCTAGCCCTCACTGGGGTTACCACTATAAGAAGGCCTAGGGAAGAGAACTCAAGACGCTTAGCCTCGCTTTGCCTCACGCTGCTTACCGATGCAGCACAGCCCACGCGTTGCGGCAATTCGGTCCCACGCGACACATTCCCCGACCTCTTCCCGACTCGTAACATTCGCGAAAATGGGAAAACTCGGGCGAGGCTTTGGGAAGTAACCACTTTTTGCTTCACGTTTGCTTCACGCCACAGCAGGAAATGTGCCATTACTGAGTCCTGGCCCGTCTCACAGACTTGACTAAATTTAGAATGCAGTCATTTCCTATGGTCCCCAGCTCGAGCGAATACGCGGCCTGGGCGCCCTACGCCCTTCATATGCAGCGGGCCAACACTCGAACCCTAATAACCGCTCATTTGACTTCTGTAATCGACACACACTTCTTAGATTGCTGAAATGCTCGCTGCGGGCTTATAAAGCGCTGGAAACGTAACAAACTCAGTTGAAAACTTCGCGTTCGCATTGAGGCGCTCACTGCAGAGGCTGCAGCATACTGTGCGTAGCTTGCAGATTCTAATTGGGCTGACCCCTGCACGAAGGTGGAGAACCGGTGAGCTCTAAGGGTACCTGGCGGCTATTTCGTAGCCTTCTAAATACCTTTAGCACTCGGCCAGAAACACAACGCCAGCTCCGCCATGCTCTGCATGCCTATCAGAACACTACTAGTAAACTCGCGCGAAAATTGTGCGACCGATACATCTGTCGCACAACTGACCCCATAGGTCCGAATATACGTATTCCGGCACCTCTAACGTCGAGCTTGGTGCACCATACACGCTTTCAGATTTACGGGCTGCACTGGCGAAAATGCGACTCGGCCCAGCCCCTGGGCAGGATGGCATCACAGCGTCGCTTTTGGCTAGCCTTCCCAACGAGGCACACCGCTCGCAACTCCACCTGATAAACTTGATATGGAATGGCTCCCCACTTCCATCGGAATGGACGACACCACTCAACATATTCATACCCAAAACGGGCAAGCCACTCAGCATCGAGCCACTGAGACTAATCTGACTAATGTCCTTCGCCAGAAAGCTCACAGAAACCATGGTCCACGAACGCCTTTCTGTGTACCTAGAGGCCAGGGGGACTTTTGCTGGCACAATGTTTGGCTTTCGCTCAGATCTGTCGGCGCCGAACATTCTGCTCTAGCTTCAACACGACATCATAGAACCGACCGCTATGCGCTGTAACGATAAAGGCGTGCTCGCATTCAATTTCAGAGGAGCGTTTGATAACGTTCCACACAGAAGTATTCTTTTTAGCCTCTCTACCACAATATGCGGCCAGAAGACTTTCAATATCATTCGAGCTTTTCTATCCCATCGCGCCTCTTTTATCCGCCTGTACTCTATCGAACATGACCCGTACCTATTAGGCACAAGGGTTACCCTAAGGTGCAGTCCTTTCACACCTTCTCTTTAACGTGGCCATGAAAAACCTCCCCTTCCTTCTCCGGGAGGTCGAGGGTATACAACACGCACTATACGTAGACGATATTACAGTTTGGACTAACACTGACTCCCTAGCACAAATCGAAGAGCGCCTACAAAGGCTGCCCGTCTGGTGAACGCCTACGCTGCTTCTTGTTGCCTGGAGTGCTCTCCAGCTAAATCGGCTCTTCTCTCGGTATCCGATTTACGTCCACCCCAGGTTTTGCTTCCGTCTGGTTTCGTTCCATCAGTCGAGAAAATTCGAGTTCTTGGGCTCCACACCACTTCATTTTGGATCCTAAGAACACAATAGCAAGCCTTCGACGCACCAGCAAACAGGTGAGTCGTATGATACAGCGGGTATCTACCAAGCACGGTTGCCTCTGTGGGACACAGTCCATGTGGTTGGCGCATGCGTTTGTGACCAGTCACGCCCTGCGTGGCTCAGTTTACCTTCGCCTGCGTCGTCACCACGAGCACCAGCTGGACGTACTCCTTCGTTCAGTATAAGAACGTGTACTCGACCTTCCCATTGCCACCTCCAACAGCCGATTCGCGGCACTGGGGGTACATAACTCCTTTTCAGAGCTGCGAGAAGCTCATCCTGTTAGCTAAAGTAATCGTCTGTTGCAGACGCTCTCAGGGCGACGTCTACTACACAGGCTCGGCATCAATGCGATCTCCGATCAAGGCACTCCGACGCCCATACCAGAACTTTGGCGGCAAAAGGCTGGGAGTGGAACCACTACCCTGTAACATGAACCCCGAACTACATCCCGGCCACAGACTAGCACGTTCCGTGGCACTTCAGGCGCGACAATCCGACCACCCTGGAGTTTTCCAAGTATACGCCTCAGGCCCCTCCTCCTCAGCTCACTTCACGGCCGCCATGATCACAGAGGAAAAACACGTTGATGGCCTCTCCTTTAGAGCCAACACTGTGACGCAAGCTGAGGGGGTTGTCATTCCTTTGGCCGCCTCGCATCCGACCTCACGCATCATTCTGAAACTCAAGCTCAGCCTGTTCCCAATACCTTCAGGGTTCCATCGCCCCTCTGGCGGCTGACCTACTTCGGGCAGCCTCTTGGAACCCTTACCCCATTCATATAGTATGGACCCCAGGCCAATCGGGCCTGCCCGGCAAGGAGGCGGTGAACGCTTCTGCCTGCGCTTCTCTCATCCGGGTCATTGCCCCTTCATGTCCCGAGTCAGAACCTGGCAGTACGAATCTGAAGCGCTTTCGCGAAATTCTTGCCTATTACCGGGCTTCGCGCCGCCTGTACCGCACCCCGCAAGTGGTCTGGAGAAAGCGGACGAACGAATACTGTGCCGCCTCCAGACGAACACCTATCATAATGCGGCGGTCGCCAGTCATTTTTTGCTGAAAATCAGGCAACTGTTCGACCTGCCAGGTCCTGGCCGACACCTACCACGTCGTCGCTTCGTGCCCTACTAATCCCCTTCCCTTTTCACCCCCTTTCCCTATCCCAACTAGAGAGGCTTTGGAGGAGTACCTGCTAGGCTGCTCGACCTTGGATGCTCAACGCTGCTTGTGAGGGGCGCTCGAGCAGGGGCCAACTCCATTGGAATCCCAGAATAGGGTCTTGCCACTCAATCAGAATATATCCCGCAACTCTCTCGTATATTTTTTGTAATAATATGTTTCTACCACCACCACTAACTAGAAATATCAGCAATGAGCGCTTATTCTCGACTGTTTTATTGCTATCGCTGTAGAACAATTTTGTTTTGCCGCCGTTGGCGTTCAATCTCTTCATTTAGCTCATAGGGGAAAAGAAAGTTCGTGGACTTCTGCGCCACCACTACCACGCAATGTTTCTCGGAGTGGCGCCTAGTTCTAAATGAAACAACAAGAAGAAAAAGGCAAAATACGCATAAAACAGTGAAACAGTCTGTACAGAAGATAGTGTGACCGTGAAGCCAGGTAACTAATTCACCTTCTTTTCCCCTTTGCCTTCACACGTAACTATTTCAAGAGGGCAGTAATTAAGCCAAATAGCGTGTACTAGCTAGAAAGGAAGAAGTGTGCTTGGCTTTTTGAAGTGTTTCTGAATCACCAAGAAAAGCCGAAAAAACATATGAAGAACTAATTTCTTGTTGGGGCAAGCTGTCTGCTAAACAAAGCACAATTTGTTTTTCGAAGCACTTCTCAGGCTTCTTAGTTCCAGTGAATCGCTCACATCCTGCATAAATAGCCGTCCTGTATATTAGTCAGTTGGAACATGGACTGCGACACGAAAATGGCCACAAAATAATATTTAAGGAATACTCAGAAAAAAAAAACAAACGTAGTTTCGCGACTCCAGCAGTGCATCCCGCACCTAGTGGCAATATAGGGAAGCGGCGTACTGAGGTTTAACCAGTCCAAGTGCCAGTCGTATACGGTAGGAGCACGGTAGGTTGGTGCCGCCCAGGAAGAAAAAAAAACGAATGCCCAAGCAGATTTCTGCTTTCCAGATGAGGCAGCAGTGTTAACTTGTTAACGCGAAACTAATAAATGACCATTCTATCCAGTAAGTAGATGTCGCTGCGGCGCGCGAAGTATGTCAACAACTTTTGCAGATATGTGGTGCGCCATGTGCATTGCACACAAAACACGACCACTTCAAGAACAGCAGTCGCGTTTGCGGGACCGCCGGTGCGTACTAAAATAAGATGCTCCGTGTCAACAACCCTCTGCCCTTCTACAAAGCAGCGCGAACTTTAATCACACTGCACAAAACTTAATATTTGTGTTAGCGACCGCAGAGGCGGTGACCTCCGGGAATCCACCATGCTGCAACTCCGCAGCGCCCTTTTATGTTCATTTGAGTTGCGAATAACACCCGGTAACATGCTTTTTAAATATTCCATTCACAATCTAAGATTGTCAGAGAACTCAAAAAAAGAAAACACGAATGTATTGAGCCACCTCTGTTATATTCTCGGTATTATTGCGAGAAATTATTACAACACAAGTCCAATGAATCTCTGTTGATGTGTCTTTATATATTTGTGTGTTATATTCGTCAACTTCTTCAAATATTCAAGTCCCCGATTGCTTCTTGTTTGCTGTCTCACTCCGCGATTTACGATTTTGAATTAACAACGCTCTTTGGCTTTATGAACAATTTATTATTGCCTTCTATGCTGTCACTGGCTCATTCGTACAACTTTTTCTACGACTGAAGCGATGCTATATCTACATAATTTTTAAATTTTTGGCGTGCTTGAGGTTTCCTAGGACCACTTGATGTGGAGCTTTAAAATTATTATATCCGTATTTGCACTGGAACTCGTCCCCCAATCTCTAACGATTTATTGGTTCTGCTAACTTGTGAATTCAATTTTGCAGTGGCAAATCAACGCCCGCTCTACACACTGCCTTTAAATAACCTTACGAAACTCCAAACTCAACCTTGTTGACATTTTGTGATAAATTTGTGTTACTGTTTCATGAAAGATTTATCTCGCTCACTGATAATTACGTTACATAATAGTTAAAGCTCTCAGACGTCATGTCCAGTGAACTTAATGACCGTGTCGCTGTGAACTGGAGTTACTGAAACGCGATTGATGTAAGGGAAGGGTTAACGACTGCTTCAACGGTTATTGGTTGCTCAGTGTCGGCATGCATTTGCGGGGTGTCTCGTTTGGTTGTGATTCAGTTTTCGCACAAGTGACAGACTAAATATAAACATTCATTATATGAGTTAAAGCTGCAAACCTTGAAGATAAAAGGAAATTGCTCACTGAAGCACTGAACCGAAGTCAGATGTGAACGTTTTGGAGAAGCTTATCAAGCGTCAAAGTCTCTCAAGCTGCCGTCTGTATGCACTTTTCGCTAAAACAAGTCGCTAAACTCACCTATCGCTTTAGATAACTAGGTTTCGAAGATTGAAATTCCGATGACACAGAGAAGGCAGTATTGAAATTTCTTCCTTGTCATTCGGGGTGTTTACAGGAACGTATTTAAATTCCTGAAAATACTGAAAAACTTTATATTTGCTCGCTGCCTTCAAATTAGCGTTTTCTGTAGTTGAAGGCGTCTCAAGATATTGAAACATTATTTCAGACAGTAATTAAGGGCTTAACGTTAACGCTTTCAAATATTGGAGTAAGATGTTGTATGAGAAGGAGAAAAAGTGAATCTATTCAAAGAACTCACTGAAGCTTCTAGATAGAAAAAAAACGTGAATTCCGCTAAACATTACAGTACCAAAATTGGTTCACTTTGATTTATTTTGTTCCCTGTTAAGGTAAAATAAAATACCATTGTTGGTAGGAAAATGTAAAAAATGGTAAAAATGACACGATGCCGCTTGAGTGCTTCCGATTGAAGAGACCAAGAGGAGCCGCTTAAAGGAGTTCGACAACTGTCATTGTCAAATAAAGAATAACGTGATAAGTAAATCGGCTCAAGCCTCTTTAACTGCGAACGTCAGTGAACAAAAGCACCAAAAAAGAAATGAAGACGTAAGAAGTTGAGCCTTCCTCATAAACCTCGGAAATGAAAAATCGCTGCGCGCACGCGCACTGTTTCTGCCTTGACGTTTTCCCGAGAAAATACTGAGCCAAAATGGGTAAATTTCGTCGCTCCCTGCCCCCAAACTTCATTTTTGGCAATCAATCTCATTGCACGACGTGCAAGTACGGTGACACTGACTGCTCTTCGAAGGGGGCAACAGTCCTGCTGATTTCTGGATTTGGGTCAGAATTTACTCGTAATTGTTCAAAAACCAATTTTGCCTCACTTCAAAGTCGGAAACGTGGTCACAGGTAAATCCTTTCGTTTACTAAATGTTCTTTCCAGGTCATCATTCTGCACACCGTTATTCTGAGTTTTGTTGTGAAGAGATCGCGGTGGCCTTCGAATAAAGCAAAAAATCTTTGTCTAAGCGCCGCTCTGTTTTGGCTGCTGTCGGTATTTACGTTGAACTCTAAAGGCCATAGCATAAGAGATTTGTTCCCGTGAAATCATTCTGCTCCAGCCTGTCTCAAAGGAAAAGTAAAATGGTGTTGACGAGAGGGCCAGCAACATCTCGCCCACTGATAGAATTGTGCTCTCGCTCTACCATCATAGTAACTTTCTTAGCTATCCCGATAACTAATCTCTGCAACTCACAGGGCGTTCTTGTTGGGCTTACTATTATTCTCTAGAAAAATGTTTTCATAACATTCAACCTTATACGACATCTTACCTTGTACAGGAAGCTTGTATCAGTGTCCCAAAAAGCTTCCAGTAACGTCGACTTGACGTACAAAAACAACCTCTACTAACATAATCTTGTTGGTCTCCGCTTGATTCATGCGACAGTAAACAAGTCGCGAGAACGGGAGAAGTTTAAATTTGAATAAAACAGCTTGACTACACCCACATCCGCGGTTTAGTGCGACCGCGGGGCAAGAAAACCATCTGCTCTCGCGAAAACAAAACTGCATAATGCACGCAGTGCAATTTTTTTATGAAGTCTAATAACGCCTATTCAACAAGCATATCGCGTTTCTGAACGTAATTATTATACTCGGCGCCAGCTTATCTTGACATTTTAGTGAAGGTAACGAAGGCGGCATTTCTGCGCAATCGTGTAGCTTCACATGCAGTACGGTCACTTGCTCTTGATTTCGGTTTTACTTACTCACCCCGTTAACGCTTTGCGACAATTGTACGATCGGCATAGGTGTACTCAGAAAACCCTTTAGGGGCCGGGGGTGGGGTGGGGGTGAAGGTTCCTCGCAGCACCTTCCTTCCCTGACAAGCCAATGTAATGGGCAGACATTGCGTGCCACCTCCGAATCACAGCTTCCCTCCTTCTTATTATATCATTGTGTGGAGCTGAGTTTGCACCTCCGCCGTCCCCACTCATGCGCTAGCCTATCACGATCGGCCCCTCTCTGTGCACATGCTGCTCGAGCACCATTCTCGTCTATTGTCGGCTCACAAGGCATACAAAGCCCTGTTGCACTTTGAGTACTATGAGCCTGTGATTGTTTTTGACTTTCCTATTGTGGCGCCACTTCCTACTCTTCAACCTATTTACTGAGAATTTTCTCGCCTCTTTCCCGTTTCACCTTTCTCTCTCTCTGTCTATGGTAAAGGGGAGTGTAAACTCCCATTTCGCATAACGCCGGCACAGGGTAGCCAACCGGCCGTGTGCCATGGTTAGCCTCTCTGACTTTTCTGTTGTTCTTTCTCCTTCCTCCTCTGTATTATGAAATTGTGACAGGACAAAATATTTCGACCAATCAGTCTACAATTCTATGTTATTTAACAAGTATATTGTTCTTCGGGAAGCAAGCAGTTCTTTTGCGGCGGCTGACTCATTCACTACGTTATCGACCCCATGTTTATTTCGGCGAACAGCCGTGCTGAAAAAGACAGGGATGTCTAAGAAATGAAAAAAAGAAGGAAATGGGCAAATTAAACACCAACTGTATTTTGAACCTACGACTTGTCACAACTGATTGAATATCTTATAAATAAATCGACATTTGTTTAAGCAAGGTAAATGAGAAAATTATCAATACACAATAAGAAATTATCAGTACAAGTACTAATTTATTGCGCGCTAGCAGGAATGTGCCGCGGCTTTGTAGCCCCCGCAGTTCTGTAAATAAAAGTTGTCACCGAGTATGGAGATCGTTCACAGGAGTCATGATTCCTAAGCTTTCCTCTTGTTATAAGCGTGACTCTTAGTGTGAGTTGTGGAGCACTTCAGAAGTTGATTCGCTCAATTACACAATCGTAAGGCGCAATATTGCCCGCTCTAATGTTTTATAGCGCTCTGCAAGTATGAACAATAAAAATATTGGCCGCGTATCTACGTACTTTGGTGGCAAAGTTTGCCAGATCACGGAAGTCCTAAGTCTGGCACGATAGAATAAAACATTTATTCGGCGTTCTGCACGGGAAGCTCGGAAAGTAGGTACAGCGTGAGATATAGACACCGTCTGGCAGTAATTTCAACAAATGAAAATTTTTCTAAAACGCAGAGCCACAGGCAGGGGGCAGGAACGTGTAATTTTATTGAAGTGTTGGAAACACCCGCTTTTTTGTTTGTAGCGTTGCATTGTTAGCGCAGCGCAATAAGTTCTGAGGTACTTAATATCATGTATATATGTCTTTTATAAATACAGTTACACACCATCTAACCCTTACGTATTGATGTTTACCTCAAATATGCGTAATATTTGTTTTTTTATTGACAATCTTCACAAGTCTGAGCAGTCATAAGATCAAGATGGCTGGGCGTTGAGAAAGTGTTTAAGCTTTCGCCGGGTGGTTTAAATGTGTGGCACACAGACAAACAAAAACAAACACAGACCTAAATTGTTCTATTGAATTACCCCAAGAAAGACTATTGTCTTAAAAAGCACTGTTGTGTTCAGAAAAAGCGCCTAATGATTTAAAGCACTTAGCACTCAACTATGGGAGCGGAGTGAGATATCCCAAATAGAACGCGGCATCAAATAACTGCTTTTGTGCGATTAGAAAAAGTGGTTAACAATTTAGTGTACTCGTCTGAAATAAGTAATGTTTACAAGTAATCAGGGCTGTCTTGAGACCCAATCAATGTGATCACTTGTGATGCTGACAGATCGAGAGTGGAGACCGCCACCTTGAAAGCATCTATTTTAAGTGTGTCTTTTTCAATTACGTGGAATCATTTTTTAATATCTGAAGTCCACCTAGCGAACTTCAGCTAGGCCTAGGTGATACTTCTTTTTTTTTGCTTCTGATTTGTTTTCCTTGAATTAGCGAACAATGGAGTTTTACTGACATTTCCTGTCCACTATGTTACGCCTATTCCTTTCTTGTTCAGCGCTCGAGTTTCTTAGCCATATTTCTATCTTTTGTGCGAGAACATGCCTATTCTGGTGAGAAAATTACCCGAGCATTTCTACCAGTGGTTACTCTTGATGGTATCACAATAGTCCTTTGTGATACGGCGGCTCTTTCGTCCCTCGGTTGTACACCGTGGCGTCCGTGTTTCTTCTCTCTAAAGACCTCGCTAAATGGAGGAGACGGAAACCCTGTTACTGAACACATTTTGCAAAGTCGCACAGGC